>CAXIVR010000005.1:100082776-100161950 GCA_964035755.1 Teleogryllus oceanicus | reverse complement strand
TTTCCTTTTCGGGTGTCCCCCCCAAATTGATGTCATTCTGTCCCCCTAGGATGATGACAGTATCCTTTTTGGTGGGGTTTTTGTGGGCGTTCAATTCACTAATACGTCGGAAAACCTTTCCCCAGGTTTAAACACACACTTTCAGGACATTTGAGGGGAGTTTTTCCACTGAGCAGGGGGGAGATTTATCGTTATGGCTATCTGCTAAAATTGTCCCTTTTTTGGTAGCTCAGGGGGAATGTCCTTTTTATTTTGGGCCAGGTTGCGCAATTCTTCGCTTTGTTTCGGCCTAGCCGTTTGCGTCGGTTTGGGGTGGATGCGATGATGGGAGGAAGGAGGTTTGGGGAAAGGGGCAAAGAATAGTCATAATCTAACACAGCAAATCTTTTTTAGTCATGATTGGTAGTGATGATTGTTTTTTTGCTTTCGGGATGGACGGTTGAAAGTTTCTTCGGTGTTGCCTATTGTTGTCCAACCGTCTGAGTTTGAACGCCTTCGAGCCCCGGATATGTTCATCTAAATTATTGTTTACGTGTGAAGGTTTTCAAATTTCGGTTTGGGGTGTCGGAATTTAATCAGCAAAAATGCCCGTGTTAATTGTTTGCATAGTTTAAAGGGGGAATACAGTTAATCAGTCAAATAATGAAAATTGGATTTTGTTCACTTTTTTCCCCATTATCGAAAAGATTATTTAAAAAATTAATTTTGAAAACGAATCAAGGATGAAATATTTCAAACGCGTTTCGTTAATGTTTCAAAACATGAGGCCATTAGAAATGTTATTTTTCTCTGATCTGCAGAAGTCGGGTTTTTTCTGAGCGACCACGAACTACACCGAGCGCGTGGGAAAATGTGCGTGCGGAGGGGCGATTGAGAATCGGACAAGGCGAATGAATACCTCGGGTTGTTTACATCGCTTTTTGGGCGAAACGAAGAAAAGTTACTCTCTAATACATACGAACTAGGGTGTAGGGAAAAAATTTTAAAACTGAAATTTTTTAAAAAACTAAAGATCTTTATAAAGAACTTTTATGGTCAAAATTTTTTTTCATGAAAATCTCCGTCTTCTTTTTTTTAGTTTAGGGAAAACACCGAAAAAAATTTAAACATTTTAAATTTTCGAAAATTAGTTTAAAGTGAAAATTGACCCACATCAACTTTATAAGGGTTTTTACTTATTCTTTCAAGAAATGTAAAGAAAAATTTGGAACGTTTTTTAAAATTTTGAAAATGTTTTAAGATTTAATATAAAGTATCCCCAAAATTAAAAATGTTTTTTAAAATCTCACAGCTTCAACTAGAACCATCGACAGGGGTTTCTTAAGTTTGGGAAAAAATTGTACACATTTAGGCGCTAGCAGTGTTTGCAGACGGACGGACAGACAACGGAAAACAGACGGACAGACAGACAGTTAGACAGACAGATGGACAGACAGACGGACAGACAGTCGGACAGACAACGGGCAACGTTTTGAAAAAAAACCTTTTTTGATATCAGGAACCCCCAAAAGTGTATTTCCAAAATTTTGAAATCGATTTTGGCATTACATAATTTTTTTTATACACGTTCATTACTTCGATATACGTACGTATACGAGGAATTAAAAAAAGGCTTCAATGTTTTTGATTAAATTTCTTTTCCGGGTAGTGTGAAGGAGTTTAAAAAAAATGGTGGTGGTTCTTTAAAAAACGTTTTTTGGGAAAAAAAAAAAAATTGGAAATTTTTTGAGCGTCTTTCACAAAAAACCTGAGCGGTACCAGTCATCAACGATGCCATGCGCCTCTGATCGGAGGTCCTAGGTTCGAGCCCCGAGGGGGAAGTTTTTTCGACACTAGTTTTCAGCGGGTCAATTCGTCGCTGTCTGGAGGAGAATTTGCCCGGGTGCTATGATCGGTAGTTTTCCGGGGTTTTCTCCGATAAACACCAGGCGAACCCGGGAGATCCCCTAAAAAATGCCACGGACGGGCCCCGGATCTTTCCTTCCCCTTCCTTGTTCTATCGTCTCCTTACACCCCTTACACTAACGTCACACTCCCAAATTTCCGGGGGAGACCGGTCGAGTTAGAGCTTGTCCGTCGGGGCACCGCTGGGGGGAGAGTCCGGGTTGGGGAAACCCCTGCCGACGCCGCCCCCGCGAGGGTAAAATCACCGCCATCTCCCGAGAAAACAAGCACACATAACGGGGACTAATGCCCGGTTGACGCGCAAAAAATTAAAAATCAATCAATCAATTCTACAACAGTTACGAAGATATTCATTTTCCTTTCTCCTCCTTAAAGATATTTTTAAATAAGGTCTTGTAAAATTTTTCGAAAATGTGAGTATTTTCGCGTAATTTTGCGTGAAAATACGAACGTGCTGTTTTAGCACCACTAATTTCATAAGATACTTGAATTCTATTCAGCGGTCACCTGCCTACCGTCCACTGCCACATTTCGTAGGTGCACTCTTATTAAATGATCACAAGCGATTTTGAACAGTGTTATAAGAAGAAAATAATGATCAAGATTACTATTTATTTAATAAATAAATCGATGAGACGCATTGTCACAGTACTTGGAATAATGACAAGCAGAGTTGCTTATCGCGAGGGGGAATTACATTGCGTTTCGTTAACTACAGATTATTAATAAATGCCTCTTAATGACAAGGCACGATCGTTTCTCACATTTCACAGCAGTCCTAAGGTTTGCTAACTCATGCTTCAATCCTTTCATTTGCATCTGCGTGCGTGATTCCGCGATAGAGCGACGTGATATACCTCCCACACTAGCTTTATGGACTCGTGTTATTGAAAGAAAGGCTCGGTCTAGTGGCGGCGTCAGATAGGCAGAGGCTGAGTTTGACTAAGAATCGACGGGTGCGGTTGTTTCGTGCATCCGATGCCCTGCGCGCATCTGACCGGGAGGTCCTAGGTTCGAGTCCTGACGGCGGCAGGATTTTCGACACAGCTTTTCAGCGGGTCAATTCAGTCGCTGTCTGGAGGAGAATTTAGCGGTCGGCGCTATGAGGGTAGTTTTCCCGGGGTTTCTCCGATCAACACCAGGTGAATGCCGGGCAGTACCCCCAAAACGGGCCCGGACCCCCGGGATCATTCCTTCCTCTTCCTTGTTCTATCCTCCCCAAATACACACACACACTAACATGCACTGTATCAATTAACTAACTAAAGCCCCACTTTTTGGAAAGATATTTGGCTACCACACCGCAACCCCGTAATTTTTGCCGTGCTAGCCTGTCCTGAGAAACTACATGTCTCACTGGCCCGACAATAACTCCCGGCCCCCGCCGGGGGCTCGCTGGCCCCTCTTAGGGAGACCTACGCTGCCGCTGCCAGGATTTCAAAGAAGGAACAGCTATTTTTCTCAGGGCCCCAAATAGTCGCGACGCTCCCCGCCGTCTCCATTGCCCCGCCCAGAGGCACCCCCTGTCAAAAAAAAACCGGGCGTCATCGCTTCTCCCTTTTGTCTACGCATCCGGTGAACACCTCGCCGCGTGCCCACGCGGGTTTTTTGCAACGACGCACACCTGATTAGGGGAAACCGCACTAGCGACGGTAGGTCGGCGCCGGGATCCCATCCAGCGGGGAAGATCACCACTCCCGAGAAAACAGCCCCAAAATTAACGGACTAATGCCCAAAGGGTTGACGCCCCGGAAAACAGGAAAATCAATCAATCAAACCTAAGAGTCTTGAAGAAGGCGAGAAATATCTCTTCGCTAAACAAAAATAAGATTGTAAATTCATAATCTCGTTGTTTTAGAGAATGAATACCGTGCGTAGCGCACGGCAAATTTTCCTGTTCTAAAAATATTCAACAGGAGGGGTCCCCCGCCGGTTCGGGTGGGGGCGGAACCCGCCTAACGCCATAAGACAGGGGGGGCCGGGGACGGGGGGGGGGGGAAGGAGCGCGCATGCCCATTGAGTAGGGGCCTCGGTTTTTTGGGGAAAGATGGGCCGGGCCCTCAGTCTTAATTTAAACTTTGCCAAGGCGTTTTCACCACAAGCTTACGTGGAATTTCCCGGGAAATGTCCCAGATGTCATTGACCCTTAATTACTAACAACACATGTAAAACTTTTATTTATTCCAATTTTAAGTATTTAGGTTGGTATCCCGGGGTGGGGGTTCCCCGTATATAGTATTGTATTTTTTGGGAAAGATCAAACACGATCTAACGTGAAATTTCATTTGGTTGAGTAAAATTTTCGGGGGGTTCAATGAAATGTTTTTGGCCTGCAACTGCACCCGTGCTCTCATTATAAGACATCTGAAAATAAAATACATTTACGTAATTCTACATCAAATAACATACTCTCCAACTTGGCTAATATTTTAATAGAAAAGAAACTTTCTTGTAAGTGTTTGCACGATGCTACGTGAAAAGAAAGAGTGGCAATTTTTTCTGAAGAAAACCAGATATTTAGAATTGATTTTTTTAAAAAATTCAAACAATTTAGGGGAACTGTTGAAAACAAGGAAATATCAAAAAAGTAAGGGGTTACTTTTTAAATTTCCTTTTTAAATTCTGTTAGGTTATTTTGATTTGAGTATTGTTGCATGATTAATTATTATTATTATTATTATTATTATTATTATTTTTTTTGGGAATTTTTCCCCAAAAATAAGTCGTTAAAAGAACTCGAAAAATTTTTTTTTATTCTTTTTGTTGACCCAATATTTTCCCGTTCTTTCCGAAAAGGGCTTTTACGTTCTTCGTCATTTTGATTGTACTTTTTGTTTAGTTTGCTCTGACTAACTTCCCATTGTCTACTTTGTGTCTGAAGGTGTTCTTTTAAAATGTCTGTTCTTATGATTGCTTTTTGGGAGGTCCTTTTTTCTCTAGCCAAGGTGTGGAATTTTAAGTGACGTTATATAATTTAGATCCTTTTGTCAGTCGATTTTCCGGTAGTCTGTTGAGATGCCCGAATTTCTTTCCCCTTTTTCCCAATATAAATTTTCGATGTTTAAAAACTGTTCTGTTTTTTTAATTGTTTGCACCCCAACCCGTCTTGGGTAGTCTTGCCCCTAAAATTTTTCCCTTTTGATCTTTCTCTTTCTTTTGATTTTTCAAGTTCGTGTTTTCTTTGGGGTTCAGTGTTTCACTTGCGGGGGATTTTTGGGTTTTTAAGACGTGTTGTAGTCCCAAATTTTTTTGTCCTTTTGACATGCATTTTTGTTGTAGAGATTTTGCACAAACCCCTAACCCTTTTTTTATTTTTTGGGGTTTTTGCTGTATTTTCAATTTGGGTTTCAATTAATTCTCCCAGGTATTTGAAATATGGGCCCCTTTTTTTTTTTACCATTTTTTAAATTTCAAGCTGGCAATTTCTGTTTTGAACAAAAGAATTCAGTTTTCCAAAAGAGATTTGTGTTTATTTTTTCTGCACATTTTTTAAGTATTTCAGCTGTTTAAAGAGTCTGCTATCCTCTGTTAGTATCGTGGTCGCCCCGGAATGCGGGGTATTATGTAGAGTTTTTTTTTTTGGCAAAGCCCATAGGATGGTTTCCCAAACCCATTTCTTGAGTTCTTTTCCAATTCTTCCATAACTTTGTCTAGGACAAATTGAATAGGGGAGAGTCCACCCTTTCTCACACCGGTTTGAATGTCAAAGGGGTTTCTAAAATTTTCCCCCATAAATTTTATTTCGATTTTGATTAGTGTTTGTTTTACGATTTCATGTGTTTTGGGATCAAACCCCTTTCTCTTCAAAATTTGAAATAGTGACAGCCTGTTATTGAGTCGATTTTTTGAAATTCAAATGTACACTAGGGGTTTTTCAAGGGCTCGAAATTTTGAGAATGGTTTTGAGGTTGAAAATTTGTTGGACATGACCTGTTGGTCTAAACCCCGCTTGATATTCTGCTATTTTGGATTGCTGTTGTATTCTACCAAGAAAAATATAGAATTTTGAAAGGGACTGGTAAGGGGGAGACCCCTTTTATAGTTAACATCTATTTTTCCTTTTTTTATGTAGTGGATGAATGAGGGCAATTTAGTCATCCGGGTTTTTTTTCAGTTTGCCGATGTTTTGGGATTATTTTGAAATTTTCCCTTTGAAGAATTTGAGCCTAAATTTGTAAGAGTTCTGCTACAACCGTTCCCCCCGATGCTTTGTTATTTTGTTTTCTTGATGGGGAATAAATTTTTCTTGTGTTGGTGATGACGAGTTTTGAGGTGATTTCTGGCGCACTTTCGGAATCTCTTTGGTTCCGGACAATTTAAGAGCTTAAAAAATGGGCAGTTCCTGGAATTTTCCTTATTTTCAAGGCCAATGTACCATCTTTTTTTTGAAAGAAAGGATGGGTGAGTCCCCTTTGACTTGGTTTGAAAACCCTGTAGAAACTGTGTACTATAATTTTAAATTGTTTTCAATTGACCCCAGTTGGTCGTTCAATTTTCGTTTATTTTCTTTAAAAATTTAGATGCTTTTTGCAACTGCGAGAAATTTCTTCTGTGTTTCTTCTGATTTGTTGCAATTATTTTTTAAAATCCTTTTTTTTTTTTCTAGCGCATTCTCAATTCTTGACCCACCAAGGGTTTTTTTGGTTTTTTTGTGAAGGGATCAGACTTTTGTGTTTTAATGATTTTTGTTTGAAATTTTCCCAGTCTTCTGGTGTTGTTTTTCCCATTTTCTGTGATTTTAGAGTCTTTGATTTTATGTAGATCAAATTTTAATCCCCGGTTTTTTTTGGAACTTCCTTGGGTGTGAATTTAATTTTTTTTCTGGTTAGATAATGATTGAATCAATTTAGCACCTCTGGTCTTGCACATCTAATTTTTTTTTGATAGTCGTAAAAAATTGCAAATGATCAATCTGAAATTCTTAAATTGATGAAGGGGTGATCGCCATTTTTTGTTTTTTTTCAAGTAGTTGACGTAATTTTTTTGTTTTGTTGGCATAACTCAATGAGTCCCCATTTTATTGGTGAATTTTTCAGGATATTTTCCCTATTGTCTTTTTTTTGCGTTCTCTGCCGATTTGTGCTTGAATCCCCATAAAATTTTTCATCATTTTTTGAATTTTGATCTTTTTAAAGTTCTTCAGAAATTTTTTGATTTTTTTCGGGCAGTTTTATTATCACCATTTACTGGTGCATGTACGATATCGAGAAATTTATAAGTGAGAAAATTTTAATTTCCCCAAAATGCGTATTTTCGGCGGAAAAAATCATTACCGGGCTCGGGTGGGAAAAAGTATAAAATCAGTTGTGAATCCAAAATCCCTGAATGCCAGTCCCCTTTTTGCCCCCTTTGATCCCAAAAAACCATTAAAGAAAAAACGTCCGTCCTCAGCCCGATTAAAACTCTACTGGTTTAAACCCCCCAAATTTTTTCCAAATTGAAGAATTCTAAATTGATCTGGCTCTAGTTGAAACTATGAGATTGTGAAAAACACTCTTTAAAATTTGGGGGCACTTTACACGACGTCCCTCGAACATTTCAAAATTTTCTCAAAACTGTCAAAATTCTTTTTAAAATTTTCCCCGTAACATAAGATCAAAATATAATTATAAAGGGTGGCTTAGGTCAAAACCCCGGTTAACTCTGTTTGAAAATTGCAAAATTTTGAATTTCTGGCGTCTTCCACAACTGAAAAATTAAAGACATAAATTTTCCCTTAAAAATAAAATTTGTTTTTTTCTTTCCGTTTTTGAAATGTTAGTAGTTTTGTGCAAGTGCATGAAACATTTGAATTTTAAAAAAAATAAAAAACAAGTTTTCAAAACCCCCAAATTTTTTTCGATAAATTTTTGGTGAGGTTAGGAAAAACAAACCCTATCCCGAAAATAAACGCAATATTGTGTATTCTTTTGTTTTAAAATTTTAAAATGAAATTTATTTGACTTTTCTAACGTCTGAAATTTTTAAACGATTTCTTCATATTATATTTATAAACATGATTTTGTGTAAAATAAAGTTTGTCGAAAACTCAAGTTTTCGAAAAAATGAGCAAAAAATTCCGCTTTTTTGACAGCTCAAACGCCATTTTTAAAAAAATGGCTCCAAATTTTTTTTAATTCCAATGGCCCCAAATGTCAAATTTCCCGTTTAATATGACGTAAATTTCTTTTTGGGGTGTATTCCTTTTTTTTTTAAAAAATTACCGGCAATTTTTTTGAAATATTTCACGCCATTAATATGCTTATTTCCATCGTTTGTATAATTATTGCATTTGTTTTTCAAAAGTATTAAAAAGAACATTGGCCCCAAATAAAAATTAAATAGTAAACAAAAAAAAAGGTTTTAATGCATTTTTCCCATTTAAAATAAAAATTCTGGCTCCATTGAAATGAACAGTGTACCGTTGACTGTTTAAGGCAAAAAATTTTTGGGTCTCTAATTCAGTCAAACCTTAAATGGAACGTCCATTTAAATGAATTGAAAAAAAATTAAGTTCATTATGTCCCGGTTCAGAATTTTGCAAACAGCGCCTTCATACTGTCGTTGTGTATTTTTCCAAATGTTCATTCCCGCCTGAGATATAGCATAAATTCTGGGGAAATGCATCTTATAACTCCCAGATTTTTAGATTAAAAAAACAATTAGAATAAAAACCAAAATTTTCCCCCCACGTGATTCTTGTAAGCCTCTCTTCATTAATCTAGGATTTCTACCATTACCGTGTTTTTTTATTTACGAATCAGGGGTTTTTTGAAAAAAAACGACTTGCTCAAGGGGGGGAATTTTTTTTTCAAAAATGCAGAAGTTATTATAAACATCGACGTAAAAACATATTCACAGGTGACAGTATCAACAGCCATTACAAAAATTACATAAATACATGTACTTTATTTTACAATACTTTTTGGATGACAAAACGTTTAAAATTTTAATAAAAAAGTTTAAATCCAATGAAATCGTTTCTGCTGCATAATTTTTCTATAAAATTTAGAGACTATCTGGCATCAAAAGAAAAGTAACTTTAAATTTTTAACAATGAAAATAATGCATTTTTTAAATTTTGGGACTGTAAAAATGAGTATAAACAACCCTAACAACTATTGTACTACGTTCCCGGGGTGAATGCCCCCATCTCGATTGGTTTTTCGCCCATTTTCCCCTGATATTGACAAATGCTGAGAGGGTTGTTTCTTTTTGGACAAAATGTAACTTCATTTTTGTACGTCTTCTAGAATTCAGGGGAAAAACAATTATTCAAATTACGTTTCCATGTTTGGGCAGGAAGTAATAAGACCCAAAATTTTTGCTTATTTATCTTTGAAAATAGATTTTATTACATGGGTTTTTTTTGTTGTTTTTTCCCCTTTTTCAAAATTAAAATTTATTGCTTTTTATCCTTGAAAATAGTTTTTATTACGGAGTTTTTTTTTTTTTTCCCTTTCAAAAATTTTTTAAAGTATAGACTTATGTAGGGATCACAAAATTTTGAAAATGTGGACACCACTTTTCCCTAGCACGTCATAGCTTTTTTTAATTTTTTTTTGAGAAAAAAATAAAATAAATAAATAAATAAAAAAAAAAAGTACTTAAAATGACTTAAAATGATTGTTTTTCAAAAACTAAATAGATTCCTGTAAAAAAGGTCTTAAAATTTAATTTAAAGAATTTTTAATCGCCATTTTCTTAAAAACGACTACGAATTTTTCAATGAAAATGTCTATTTCGGACGAGCTTTTACTCTTCTTTAATATTCTTGAAATAATGATTCAGTTGTACTACTAGTAAAGGAAAGCGTTGAGAAATTGTATTTAAAAAAAGACTTTGGGCGACGATAGATGGCAGCTGACCAAAGAATGTAGCACGACTTTAAAGACGGACCATACCAAGGAAATTAGAAAAGGGACAAAAGTCTGGCCCTTTTTAAAAGTTTTTAGTTACTTTTCGATACATACGAATTAATACGGAGTAATACACGGAGTAATATACGTAGTATAAAGAAAGTTATGTAATGCTGCGGAAAAAACTTTTTCGATGTTTCAACGAAAATGCACGTTTTGGGGTCCCCTAATACCAAAAGTGGTGCTTTTCAAAATGTCCGTCCGTCTGTGTGTCTGTCCGTCTGTTTTCTGTCCGTCTGTGTGTCTGTCCGTCTGTGTGTTGTCTCTCCGTCTGTTTGTGAACACTGCTAGCGCCTATGCTATGCGTAGGATCTTTTCAAATTAAAGAAACCCCTGTCTATCTGACTCTAGTTGACGTTTTGAGATTTTGAAAAACATTCCTTAATATTTGAGGTTACTTTAAATCTAGCGCCCCGGACATTTTCAAAATTTTCTCAAAAACGGCTCCAAATTGTTTCTATAAATTTATTGTCAGAATAGAGTAAAATACACTTAAAAGGTGGCATAGGTCCGATTTTCATGATTAACTCCCAATTTTGGGAAAATTGCAAAAGTATTAATTTCATTCGGCGTCTTCCTACAAGTAAAATTGAAGGCACAGATTTTTTCTTCAAATGAAATTTGTTTCCCCATAAGTAGTTCTTTCATTAAGATCGTGTAGATGTTTTTAAAATTTTTAAAAAGAGGAAAATGCAAAAATTTGAACTAAAAGTTACAAAAACAAGATTTTCTCAAAAAACGGATCCAAATTGTTTCTTTAAATTTTTGGTCGTGTTAGTACTAAATGGATCCTATCCGATGGCATAAACGCCATATTGCAATATTCTTTTGTTTGTTGAAAAATTATAAAAATTTAATTTTTTTGACTTGTCTATCACGTCTGTAATATTTACATTGGAAGTGATTTCTTCACATTTACTTTTTCCAATAGATAGTGCTAATTGCACTGTTTAATATGACGTAAAATGCATTTTGGTTATTCTTTTTTTTTTCAAAAATTACCCAAATCTATTTTTTTAATGTCTCTTGTCGTTAATATGCACATTTCCATCTATTTATATACAGTATTATATTTGTCAGTGAAAGTGCTTCAAATGACTTGCAGTGAAGTTTTTAGAAAACTCAATAGAATCCTGTGAAAAGATTTTCCCTTTTGGTTTACAGTAATGCTTAATCGCCATTTTCTTAAAAACGGCTACAAATTTGTCAATGAAAATAGTTATTTAGGTTTTACTTTTCTTTCATATTTGTAAAGTAATGTTTCGGGTCCATTATAACGAAATCTAAAAGTTGAGGAAATCGCAAAAACTTTAGGAAACGACAGATGGCAGCTAGCAAGAGGATGGGCCAAGTGTGTAAAGCCAATCTACATCAAGGAAATTAGAAAACTTTGCTAAGAGGGGGTCTGTGTCATTCTGTAGCACCTCTAGTTACTTTATTTATTTAGTCAAAACTGTATGTAACGTATGGGAAAACATGACGCTTTTTGAGTTTAAAAACCCCTTCCCCAACAATTTCACTATTAATAGTTGAAAGATGAAAAATAATAGTAATAATAATAAAATAATAATAATAATAATAATAATACATTTAAAAAAGTGAGAGATTAACATTTCAAAAACTAGATATTTTCATTTTCGAATTATAAAAAATTTATTTGTAACGGTAAACGAACGAACAGATTTGATTTTCTTATTGCTAAAAAATAGAAAACCCCCATTTTAAAAAACCACTACAAGCAAAAAAAAAGCTCAACAAAACGTGCGACAGTGAAACACATTTTCGTCCAGAAGCAAATCAAGGGGCCATCTCAGCATTTGCTCAATGGATCAGGGAAACGACAAAAACCCGATCTAGATGGGGGTCTTTTGACCCGGAAGTATTGAGTCTTTTTTAAAAATTATACAATCCAATTGTAAACTAATTCATTATACTATATCATTGTTCTGTTAAAGTAAACATTATTTTTCGTTTTGACGATTAATATAGTCTCTAATTGTATAGAAACAGTTTCTTCAGTACTTTCTCGTACACAATAAACTGTAAACAATACTGTACAGTACAGTAAATACAATAATACAGTACAGTAAACAATACTCGTAAACAGTCCTTTCTCGTATACATACGTGTATATACGGAGTAATATACGTACTATAGAGAAAGTTATGTATTACTGCGGAAAATTGATTACGAAATTTCAACGGATATACACGTTTTGGGGTCCCCTGATACCGAAATGTTTTTTGTTTTTTTTCTTCAAAACGTCCGTCCGTCTGTATGTCTGTCTGTGAACACTACTAGAGGATATTTTCCAAATGGAAAAACCCTGTCCATCTGGCCTAGTTTAAGTTGGGGATTTTGAAAAACATTCTTTAAAATTTAAAGGTACTTCACATGAAGCCCTAGGAACATTTTCAAAATTTTCTTAAAAACTGCTCCAAATTTTTTCTTTAATTTTTTGTAAGAAAAGAGAAAAATAGACTTATGAGCATGGCTTAGATCCCATTTTCAATTAGAATATTTTCGGAGTCGTTATTACAACTACAAAATTGAAGACAGAGATTTTCCCCTTCAATTAAAAATTGTTGTCTATTAATAGTTAATGTTGTCTAATAATCGTTATTTCATAACGATCAATATTTTTTATAATTTTAATTGTTTTCGTTGAATATAGTGAATTTTGAATTTTAAAAAATTACGAAATCGATTTTCTCAAAAATCCAAATTTTTCTTTAAATTTTTGGGGAAAAAAACCCCAAAAAACGATCCATGACATAAACGCCATATTACTCTTTTTTTTTGCAAAAATTACAAAAATTAAATTTTTTAAGTTGTCTCTCATGTCAGTAATATTTACATTAAAGGCGATTTCTTCGCATTATATTTATGAGTACATGTGCTTTTTCAGTAGGTTAATGATTTATATGGCTGAAGCCCAAAATTGCCCCTTACCCCCCGAAACACAATATTTACATAAAATCAAAAAAACTATTTAGTACCCAAATTTCCCTGTGTTTGATTGAACATTAAAAATTATTTACAAAAAAAGTTATTTTATCCCGAATAAAATTTTAGTTTTATCAAATTTCATTTTAAGATTGTTTACAGAAGTTTACGTCTAATTTCTTCAGCAAAATTTTCAAAAAGTGTTGAACTAAAGACAATGTTAAATCGGATTCAATACATAAAACCCAAGATAATAATTTATCTTCTGACATAACTGAACGTAAATAATTTTTGATTCTTTTTAACAAGAAAAAAGGGGTTGCAGAAAATTTTTTTAAATGGGTGACTAAGAAACATAGCCTAAAAATCAATATTTGGATATATATATAAGAAGTTCTGATTTTCGGAGGATTTGGGGAAAACTTTTGGTTAACCTTGAAGAGTTAACGGGGTTGAAAAAGTAAACACTATTTCTTTTTCCAGGTCCATTGGATAAAACTTCAACTTTTCTGATTTCTGTGAACTTCTAATGGCTTAAATTTTCTATATCGATTATAATTGAATTTGTAAATATTCTTGTAAGACTTTTTCTTTTTAGTTTAGAAACCAATTGTTTTAATATTCGTTAAATGTAATTCTGAATTGATTTGTACCGTCATGTTGATATTTTCCCCTTTATTCTCGTCAAAAGGTTTTTTCTCTTGTTTTCTTGATATCTGCAATAATATTCTTGAATTTCAAAAATTAATGTCTTCTTTTTTGTACAAATCAAACTCATTCAGTTTTTTCAACAAGATTATCAATGATTTGTGGTCAAAAATTTTTCTTATATCGATATCTACTTTTGAATCTTTTATTAACAGAATTTTATTGTTCCAAAAAAGGGTCAGAGACATAGAGAAGGCGTTTCGAGTTTTCGAGTGTCTTAATAAACCCGTTCCCTCTGTATTTGGTTTTTCAGAATGATTATTTTCTTTTTCAAATTTGTGCATTTATAATTTTTCCAAGATTCTGAGAAAAAACATCACAGGAGAATCATCTTAAAACAGATAGTGTTTTTGGGGAGTTTGGGTTTTTAAAAGATAGATTTCCCCCGATGAGTTGATGTGAAGCATATAAATGTTGAATTAGATTAAAAATGACCTTCTCTGGCTTGCTGCTGCAATGTACCCACTAAATTAAGAGAGGAGCTGAGCAAGGGTGTATTCTGAGAGAGTTGACTTCCTTTTTTAGTGCTTGTAATCCTGCATATGATCCTGACATGTTTGGGGAAACACAATGTTGGGCCCGACCATCATTGATATTTATAGATCGTAATCTAAAGTTTCCAAAACAATTTTTCCCAAAACTTGACAGCCTGGGTTTTCAAAATGTTAAAAAATTCCATGATTACCGCATTTTAACACCTTCAATGGGGATAACTGATCGATATCATCAGGAAGATAAAAATTATGCAAAATATTTTGCTAATTTTATCTCTTTAATTATTTTGTTTTCCCAAAGCGTTGCCATAATCTGTATAAATTCTCACAAAGGATTTTGATAGGTAGAAAAACCTTTACCTTTTACCAAATTTTTAATGGCAGCTAAAATGGGTAGAATTGTTTTTAAACCAATGAATAAGAAAATTCCCTTTTTATGAACCAAATTTTTCTTGTACCTCTAAAAGGAAGGCCCCCAATTTAAAGATTTTAACAGCTACTACTTTCAAACCCCAAAATGCTACTTCTTCATTCATTTTATTTTTTTTTTATTTTTTTTTACCAAAAAAAAGTTAAAAAATGCGTATGATTCAACTGAACTTTACAATTTTATCATTGCGACCACATCGTTTCCCCTTTTAAATTTTTAAAACGCATGCCTTGTGTCCCTCCCAATTTTCATGACCATAATCGTGCTGTTGCACTAAAGATTATGAAAAAGAGTTAAAATATAAACCAATAATATTCCCGATTACTTCTGTGTACTTACAGCTGGTGGAAGGGAGGGTTGCCAAACCCTTGCACTGATTTTTTTAAACTGTTTTAAAGAATTATCCTAAAAAAATGTTACGTAGAAAACTTAAAATGCATATAAAAAATTACTTTAAAACATTAAAAACGACTTTCTAAAAAAAAATTTTTTGGCCCCAGGCTACACCATGTTTTATGGGTAATCCGCCACTGGCTTTATATAATGTCAAATAAAACTTTTCGAAAACTCCAGTTTTGTGTGAAAATGAGCTCAAACGCCATTTTCTCAGAAATGGCTCCAAATTTCTTCTTCAATTTTTTTCATTAGAGAATGCTAATTGCACAGTTTAACATGACGTTAAGTTCATTTTGTTGTATTTATTTGTTTTTTTTCCAAAAAATTTAAAAATAAAATTTTTTAAATATCTTTCCCTCGGGAATATGGAATTTCCATCGATTTTTACATAATTTTTATGGTAGTGCTTTTAAAAGACTTCAATTAAACTTTTCGAAAACTCAAACGATCCCCCGCGAAAAAAAGGTTTAAATTTGTATTTAAATAACGCTTAATCGCCATTTTCTTAAAAGCCACCTTAACGTGTTCAATGAAAATTTTTATTTAGGACGGGATTTTACTCATCTTTAATATTCTTGAAGTAATAATTCGATTGTACTACCAGGAAAGAAAAAAGTTGAGAAATTGTAAAAAAAAAAAAAAAAAAAAAAAAAAAATTTCGAAAGTAGATGGAGCCCAAAACAAGGGGCAAGACACCAACCACACCAAGAAATCAGAAAAATTCCTCAGAAAATTTCAGCTATTCTGGGGCACTTATGTTACTTTCTCTACATACGTGTATATGGAGAAATACGTAGTATAAAAAAGTTATTTAAAGCTCCGGAAAAAGAGTTGAGACTTTAACGAAAAACGTTTTTTCCCAATCGTCCTCCGTCCGTTCACCCCAGCACCTAAACAACACGTCGAATTCTTCAAATTAAGAATTCCCTTTCCCTCTGGCCTAGTTGAAACTTTGAGATTTTGAAAACTTCTGTAAAATTGGGGGTACTTTTCATGAACCCTAGGAACATTTCCAATTTTTTTCAAAATCTGCTCAAAATTTTTTCTTTAAATTTTTTGTATGGTTTGTGCCAAACAAACCCTATACGATAACATAAACGCCATATTGCTCTGTTTTGCTTTTCCAAAAATTACAAAAATATATTTATTTTATTTAAATTTTTGCCATTACTGATTTCTTTTTTCTTTTTATATTTGTGAGTGGGAAATTCAAACGACATCAATAAACATTTGAAAACTCAAATTCCCGGAAAAAAGGGTTTAAAATTTACATTTACAGAATGTAATTTATTTTTTTAACGATATAAATATTTTAATAAAACTTCTATACAGGATGAGTTTTAAATCTTTTTTTAAAAAGTATGTGCCATTTTGGATTTATTGAAAGGATTTTTTTTGTATCCATTTTGAAATTTGGCAGATAGAAACAACAAAAGAGTAGAAATAGGTAAGTAATTTTTTAAATTAATTTAATAGTCAGACATTAGTCTGACAAATGTGAAATTCTGTACTTTAAAAATTAAAATGTTTTAAATACCTAAATAATATCGTTAAAAACTATATTTTCATGACATGAAAGTACATGTTCATGGGTTTAATGGGGGTAATTTGTCTTTTTCACCAAAAAGGGAAAAAAAAAAGTTTTAAAAATTTAAAACTCAGGTAATAAAAAAACTATAATATTTTTGAAAAGAGTGGGATAAAAAAAAAAAAGAAAAATACATGTATCCTATTTTCAATCCTGTACCTTATAGAACATTTTAAGTTGCCCAAAAAAGTGAAATATAAAAAATAAATATAGAAGAAAAATGTATAGTAAATGAATAAATAAATAAATGAAAAAAATAAATGAATAAATAAATGTATAACTAACTAACTGAACAAACAAACAAACATATAAATAAAAACCCAAGAGAGAAAGAGAAAGGGCGAAATATCACAGGATTGAAATTGATAGAAATACTTGTATAAGATTTCCATTCATATACTCTCTGTTTATATACTCTCTTTGTTCATCATAGTGTTACTAGTGTTGGCAAACTTTGAGCTGACCCTTTGTTTGAATTCCCGGGCTTGGGCCCAAAATCTCGTTGTGTTTTTTTTATGGTCATGGGCCATCTCCATATCTCCTCTATGCCTCAATGCGGCGTATTCAATTTACATTGCACTTTGCATACTGTGTTATATTCTAGTATAGTATTACACTGGTGTTGCACCTGCTTTGCACTGCCGTAAACCATTGGGGCTGGCGAGTAATTATGCGTTTCGCTAAACCTTTAAATTTGTTCTCGTAATTCAAGATATTATATTCATCACAGTTGTTCTTGCATTGAATGGCAAACACATGGCTACCGCAGTGCAAACTTAACGATAAGATTAATTTGAGGTTCGTTGGGAAAATGTGAACGGCGAGTTTGAATTCCCGCAATTGCAAAATTTTTAAATTTTTTGGGGGATGGAAATCAATTTGGGGGTAAAGAGTTTATTGTTGTTTCTTTGATAATAATACTCTGTCATGTTTACTGGAGATATTGTATTATGTGTTGCAGAAAAATATTGAAATGCGGTTATGAAGAGGAAGACACTTACATAACTATTCCGACAAGGTTTCATTTGAGGTGAGTTTTATTAATAGCATTGTTTTGAAGAATTCTTTAAATTTAATAAATTTTTCAATTCCATCGAAGATGTTTTTCATAATTTAGGGAATACATGATTTTCAAAGTGTCTAAACAATACAAGAAGCTTGTATGCTTTTTTCCTTTAAGTACTAATGCATAGAATTGCATTTTTTGAATATTGCTACCCATCATAAGAAATTTGTATTGACATTTCAGTTGGAAGAAAATGAACAGAAGAATAATTGTTAAATTCGTTTTGATGATGAGATGACTGGCTGTTTTTAAAGAGAACTCGTGTGTTTCATTGCACTTAGACTATGCTCTAAGAATAGGTGGAATGACATGTTGTAGAAGCTTGTACTATAATCTTCCAGAAGCTGTCCAAAGTTGTCATTAAAGCTCTAGTAAGTATGTTGCCTTCTTAATGTGGAAAGATGTTAAGCTTGATTCTGTTTTCCTTATGTGGTGTTTTTTGGGAAAAGTTTGGGGCCCAAATAAAGAAAAACCCTTTTAGGAGAAAGATATGTTAAAAATTTTTCCCTAAAATACATGTTATCTCTCTTTCTAATTCCATTATTTCCAATAATAGGATGTGTGGTAATGTTCCACATTAATTGTAGTTTTGAAAGTGAAAATAGCTTTATATTAAAACCAAACTTCAAAAAGCCAGCTGCTAAAGTGATAAGCATTATATTCCTGGTATTTTGTACTAGTAAACATTCTAATCTTGTTAAGTGATGAGATTAAATTTGACAGAAAATTTGTTTAGTTGTATTATGTAATTATTTTCTGTTTCTATTTATTCAATTTATGTAGATTTTGAGTTGCTGGTTGTATTGCAATCCTTTCAGTCTCCTTATATTTACATATAATAAAAGATCATCATACCATAAAAAGAGTAAAAGATATACCCTTTTTCTTGTCACACCATCTTTTCATTTGTCAGCTTATTTATTTCACTTTTCCTTATGTTTGTACAAAAAATCAGGCCTTTTGGGGGAAGGGAAAATTTATGTTTTGGGGGCTGTTTTTGTATGGGGTTTGAGTTTTAATAACTAATGAAGGAAAAAGCAGTATCTCAGTGTTAATGAGAACACAGCAATATGTTTTGAAAATTATGTAACAAAATGTTTGATAACAAATGAATTCCCCTATCAAAAACTTTCCTGTTGTAGTTGCGTATGAACATCACATTAAAATTTATAAGGAAAACAAAACAAACATTGTTTAAATTCGGTGATAAAGAATAGTAGCAATATTTACTTCAGCTGCAGCATAATCTGATAGTTCTTTGGTATTGCACATGTTTGTTTTTTGGCATTGAAGTAAGCAAAGAAAAACCCCTCTACAACTTGATTGATTCGAAAAATTTCAAAAGGACGTTTTTTGCCAAAAACTTGGGGCCCGACAAAAGCACTAATTCGACTTGTTAACTATGTCCTGGGCCTTCGGGCTCAGCAGTGTACATAAACCAATATTTTATTTTGTATGTATTATAATTTATAAGATTTGTTTTAAATTTGGGTTTTAATTTAAATTTGTGCGCATTAACATGAGAAACATTCCTTTTAGACAATCAGAAATTGAAATTTTTGCTCTCTCCAACAAAAGCCTCAGAAGAAGTGCTATGAGAAAGATAGCAGGAAGAAATTGAAGAAATCTATGCCACTAAAGCAATAACGACCCGGGGGGAAAGAACCCGATTACAACCGCATTTAAAGAAACATTACATGCGTGAGTTTCTTCATCTCATGTCAGGAAGAAGTGTTTTCATAAACCATGCGAATAATGGGAGTGCTTTGAGTGTAATATGCACATGGATGTTATCACATTCTAGTGTGTGAAAAACGTAAGTGCAGTACACAAAACAATAGATCCAAACAGAACTAAATGCTCACATGTGCACCATTTCTACTATTATGATAATTAATAAATATTAGAATAATATTAAATTCCTCTTTATAATGAAGTTTTCTTGTGTTATGCCAGGGAAAATTTTGGGTTTTTAGAAAATTTTAAAAAATTGGGGCCTTCAAAAGGAATTCGATTTTAAATTTTTTGAAGAAATTTTTTGGTGCTGGTGAGTGAGAGTTTATCATTTCAAAACTTTTTCCGAGACTTAAAGAAATGTTGCAAGTTTGATATTTTGTTATGAGTTCTGAAAGCATCGTCAATTTTTCACTTGCTCAGAAGTATTCATATGAAATTCATGGTATTTGTGAATTCTGGCACTATAGAGGAATTCGATTTTAAATTTTAATGATTTGTTGCACTTCATATGTAGCTGTAAAATTTTGTATGTATTCACTGAAAACTTAACCAATGTGTGGAAGTATTGCAGCAGATTTCAGATTACCTGACTACTGGCTTTGTTATATATTTCTGTAAATTTAATTAAGATTGCCTCTATTTATTACTGAGGATGCCATGCACTATGAACCACTGTAACACATTTAATGTGAATGCAACCTTTTAGAGTTTTTTGTCCTTTTCATTTTTTTTTGGGGAAAAAAGGGGAAAAAATGGAGAAATTTATACTTTGTGGGTGGTGGTCTGGTGTTTTGAGAATATAGGAAGTATGTGGCATAGTTTAAAGAAGATATTTTGAGAATATTCCAAAAACGTTAATTGATACGGCATTATTATTTTTCTATGTATTTTTAAAGTTTTAATACAAAGTGTAATTTGATTGATTTTGGTAAATAGTTAAATACTTAAAATGATATAAGGAATATTAAATGTAAGATCTTTAAAGCTATATGGTATGAACAAAATCAGGAACTCACAATTTGTTTTTATTGATGTTAGCACATTTATTTCTCTTTATTCAATTGTGATATCTTGAAAGTAAATGGAGAAGGGAAGGGGAAATATTTTTTTCTTGCAGTGTTTTGGAACTGGAAGAAAAGTACAGATACTTACATATAATTACACTTTAGAAAATGGCCACTTCAAGAATTGAACTTATCTTAATTTTTAGGTTGACTCGTTCACACTTATGTGAGAATTTTATGTTAATTTTAAAAATATAATTGGTTTTGAATCATGC
Organism: Teleogryllus oceanicus; assembly: GCA_964035755.1. Classification (NCBI taxonomy): domain Eukaryota; kingdom Metazoa; phylum Arthropoda; class Insecta; order Orthoptera; family Gryllidae; genus Teleogryllus; species Teleogryllus oceanicus. The sequence goes on along the minus strand of CAXIVR010000005.1, from coordinate 100,141,503 downwards.
CAATCCTAAAGAGGTAGCTGAAATTGATCCATCTTAATTACTTGAACTCAAAACTGATGTTTAGAGCAGGGAAACAAGGATATTAAATCATAAATTATATGGATATTACTGTGAAATAACAGAACAAGTGACTCTTAATTTGAATCCAAAAGGGAATGAGAAAAATTTAATTAACAAAGAATGCATTTTGAAAAAAAAATAGGTAGAAAGTACAATGTGGAGTGAGTTTTACTTTAAACTATCCATTAAATTTTCCCTGATTTTATCTTTATTTTTAATGAATGTTGACAAACTGTTGGGCTGTATTCCATACTCCTTTGCACTTTCACCGGTCTTCTTAATTCTTCTCACTTCCCATAGACTTTAATTTTTTATCACATTAAACTGTTGATTTCCCCCTTAGACATGGTGAACATGAAAGAAACACTGTAGGTGCTCTGAAGAAATCTAAAAAATAATTGATTTTCGAAAAATTTCTCGCTCTTTCTAATTAGTTGGTCGGAGTAGGAGGAGGAGGCGCCCTTCCGAACTTGTGGGAAAAAAAACCAGGGCGGAGGGAAAGGGGTTCGGCTATTGACAAAAACAACAGATTCAGCCTTCCAGCCTGCTTTTGTGAAATCTTCACATTTTAACAATATGAGAGCAGGGAAACTCATTGATCAGGTGACTTGAATACAACTTCAACTGTCAAAGAACTGCCTTGCAATTGTTCAAATACAGGCTTTGATAATTCAAATTACAATGACCTTTGTCATAATGTTGCACAGAGGAATTTCAAAGGGAACTTTCTTTTAACCAAAATGTCCAATAACTCAAATTATTTAATGTCAAATCAAAGAGTTTACTGTACAAAATAATATTTTGGAGTTCTCTGAAATAAATTTGTTTCAGTGAAATTTGGGTCTAGTTTAAGAAGTCTTATTTTTATGTGCACATATTACATTATTTTCGTTGCAGGATATAGATTACGTTACCTTGCATTTACAGTTAAACTTAATATTTGTTAGTCAAGAGGAACAGGAAATTATACAATAACTATGTGAAAGGATTTATTTACTAATATTATTTGTAATATCAAAGTTTTACATACACAGTGTTATGAACTTATGAAAATGTCCATGTTTTTGTGGACATGTTCTAAAATTGTTTAGTAATGAGTGTTTTTCATAATTTTCGAATTGATAAGTTGTACAATAAAAATTGAATTTCTCAGAATTTGCCTTTCTACACAACTTCAACATTGATTCATTAAAATGCAAATGAAATATTAAACAACATATCATCAGTAAATCATAGTTTACTCCTAGATGTCCAAGTAATATGAAAATACAGCTGTGAGAAGAAAGCTCTAGAGAATCAATATCATGGTTCACAAGGCAATACAACAAAAGTGCATTATAGTAATCTCTGTTTATTTCAAGGAGCTAATATTTGATATATAATAATGATTTCAAGGAGCTTATTTTATGATTTGATAGCAGTCATAAGAAAATCAAGGAAAGGGCATGCTGAGATCATAAGTAGCAAATATGAAAAAGCGATGTTGAACAGTGTCCAACCGAGATATATGGGTTTGATATATTAGGGACCAAATTTGGGATCATATAGTAAAATAGCTCTAATGTCAAATATTATATTTTAACACCTTTTATATCTAAAGTGTCACAAGTTATATGCCTCACAAATCCTAACATCTGATTAGATTTGCTAACTACATAATCAAATTGGAAGTTTAATCTCAATTTTGTTGTGAAATATTACTCCCAGATCTTCAATTTAGGAAACTGCTTCCAGCATGCCATAATTTATTTTATTATTAAATTCAATTCGATCTCTCAATTTTGAGTACAACATAATTAACATTTTCTGACATTCAAATTTAGTGTCTTCAATCGACACCACCTCAACAAAGAATAGAGTTGAGATTGTAGATCATTACAGCTTAAATATTACTTATTGTTTAATATATTTTAAAATCATTGTCAAAAAACAAATTTGGAATTCGGGAGTGCTTTTTTAAGGTTGTTAACATAAATTATAGAAAGTAGTGGCCTGAAACGGGATCCCTGAGGAACACCAGATGTAACGTAAATGCTACTTGATATAAATGATTTATAATTCATGATTTGTATCCCTCCTCCTATGTGTGGATACTTCAGGAAGGAAGCAAGGATATAAAACTTGTCCGATCTATCTAATAAGAGAGGATGATTACCAATATCAAAAGCATTTTTGAAGAATCTTAAAGCATCCCTCCATCTATCATTGCTACAGCTTTTCTTGTTAACTGTTTCCTATAATGACACTTAAATGAATGGATTTTGCCCATGTCCATGTCCGTAGCTGTAGTTGACTTGTACAGTTTGGTGGCAAAAATATAATTTAAATTTCACAGCCCACTAGTGTCTTTTCGATCAGCACACTGTTAAATGAAGAGGACAATTTTGCGATTCTTGGTCCCCATCTGCTAATTGTAAGATTTTCAAAATTCTTCCATTCATCCTGGCTTGTTGGTTTGTCTTGTATTTTGTTGGAATAGTTTTAATGTTTTTACAACATGGGGATCTTGAAACTAATAACTAAAGGATGCAATTTTTCACTTCCGCCGGCATTACATGCCAGTAGCACGATGTTTTTTGTTTTGATTTAGTGCCTCCATGGCATGGGTCCCGTTTAAAAGCCAATGTTTCGTCGGGCTGGAGATTGAACAACATACCAGTTTCGTCTGCATTGAAAATATTCATTGGACGGTACTGCATACGCTATTGCTACGGTACTGTATAACATTTACGGTGTTTGGATTCACACTTGTACATTTTCCAGAGACAGTTTTGTAAATTAGATTTCGACGCCTTTTGAAGCGGCCCAGCTAGCCATGGGACACCTTGAAATGTTAAAAGTCCTACACGTGCTGCTGTGTGTAGCGCATGTTCTTTTAGATGAGATCCATCGATGGCTAAATTAGATGTTCTCGCTTGGTTAAACCAACTCGCGAGGGTAGTTTCCAGTTCTTCCATCGGAGACATTTTCAGTGATTTTTGCAACTTCGAAAGGACGGGCCGCATCTCGCGTAGCACTTTTGAATTTGCTCACGTTGTTTCGTTATTAAATTCGAAGTGGACACACTGAAACCCATTTTGAAGGTGAGGTCTGCTTGCTTTCCAACGTGAGCATCAAGTTTTTCTAAAATACGAATTTTCTAATCGAGTGAAAATGATTTACGTTCTTTTCTCCACGTTCAAGAACATTTTTCGTGCAACGCGTGCTAAATCAGAAAGCTAGCAGGAAAAGGATCCTTGTCCGTCAACGGCGAATAGCAAAACGCATAACATTTATATGTATCCCTATCACTCTTCCCGAACGCAGTCATTGCCGCCTTTTCTTCCGTAATGTCAGTTCGAATGAAGAGTCTTGTGCAAAAATCTTAATTTCGGGGTTTACTTCACAATAGGAGTTAAAAAGTCAGACGCAAAATCGAGGAAAAAGTAAAATCGCGAAAATGTAAAATCGAGGATATTATACATTACTTATATGAAAGTTTTGCCGTGACTACTTAGTTATGACGTAAATTCCGGGAAAATGTAAAATCGGATCATAAAATCGAAGTTTCACTGTATACTTTTTCAAACTTTTGGGCAAATTATATTAACAAAATATTTGGAAAACTACAATTTATTGTGAATATCCTCCTGAGTATTTTTTAAAAGGTATGTAAGTTTGGTAGTCCGAGATTTTTAACGTTTGCGTTGTTAAAAACATGGGGACCAATTAAAGTTCAAAGCTTTTCTTTCCTCCTAAAGAACAGGTGATCCATATCTCTGAAAAGTTGCACATTCAAAATTAAATCTAGACTTTGATTATTAATGCAAGGCTTGTATTACAATAGGTGAAATGTTTAATGCAGGGTGATATGCATTGCAAGGTAGATAGATAGATAGATAGATTTATTAAAGTTCGCTTGAGCTAATGCTCGTGGCAAACATTATTACAATTAGATATACAATTACAAAACTATTACGAATATTTACAAATATAATTACAATTAGAATTAGAGTATTAATAACCTAGTTATAATTAATTTTGAGTTATCTATATGTTGACTTATAGCTTTTCTAACACTTCACTCCACTTCACTTCACTTCATTTCACTGCGCTGCACTACACCCCCCCCCTCCGTGCCCCCACCACACTACACTTCACTGAATAAGAGACATGACTATATTATTAATAATACTAACGATTATAATAATGAAACTAATAATAATAATAATAATAATAATGATAAAAGTCCCAGTGCTATTAATGATGACCTACATAGAATTAAGTATATTTTTAAATTTCACTACATTAGAAGGAAGAGTCTCTAGTCCTTTTGCAGGTAGTTTGTTCCAATCTACTATAGTACGATTCACAAAGGAGAACTTGCCTACATCAGTTCTTTGCTTTCTACATCGTATTTTCCAGGGATGGTCTCCTCTACTTTTATAATCAGATTTCTGTAATCTTTTACTGATGTCTGCCCATGCTGAGTCCCTTTGTATGTCTTGTACTTACGCATAAACGCGCCCGTTCCGTCTCTTAGATAAGGGTTCCCATTCATCTCGTCCATCAACGCGTCCATGATTTACAAACTTCCGGCCCTTTTTTGAATTTTATCTAACGCCTCGATTTGCCCTTTTCTGTACGGGTCCCAGCAGCGCTCCGTACTCTAAAATAGGACGAACAAGTGAAGTATATGCCAAGGATCGGGCATTCGAACTACTGTTTTTTAGAATGCGCATTACAAAGTGCAGCGCCCTCCATGATTTTTTGACCGTATTGTTAATATGATCCGACCAACCCAAGTCGCTACGCAGGACCAAACCCAAGTACTTACAGTTTTTTACACGCGGTATATCGTTAGTTCCTAACTTGTAATTCGAGTGTACATTCGAGCGAGATTTGGTAAAACAAATGAATTTACTCTTTTCCGGATTTAATTCCATCTTATTTCTGCACGCCCAGTTCCATAAACAGTTAAGATCGTTCTGTAAAACATTTTCATCCGAAGACGCGCCAATACTCATATATATTATGCAATCATCAGCGAAAAGTCTAACTTTCGATTTTATTCCAGTTGCAATATCATTAATAAACGCTAAGAATAGCAAGGGCCCTAACACACTCCTGAGGGCCCTAGAGTTACATCGGCTTTCGATGAGTGTTTGTCACCTATTCTGACTGCTTGAGTTCGGCCGTAAGAAATTCTTTTATCCACAAGATTATTCGATGATCTAATCCAGTTTTGACAGTTTTCAATTAAAGGCCATGTGGAACCAGATCAAATGCTTTAGAAAAGTCTAATATTACTGCATCTACCCTACTCCCTTCGTCTAATGAATCTGCTATGTCCTGACATAAAGAAATAGTCTGGCTGTCGCACGAATAGCTAGGACGAAAACCGTGTTGATTTTGAAAAAGCCAGTCGGTTTTATTCCAGACTCGTCTAATATATTCCGCAATCATGTGTTCCATCTGCTTGCATACAACTGATGTCAAACTTATAGGCCTGTAATTATTAACAATCCTTTTGTCTCCTCCCTTGTGAATCGGCACTACAATTGCCTCTTTCCAATTTTGAGGAATCGTATTATTATTTACAGTGACATCCATTAACCTAGCAAGGTAAGGAATCATGGCTTCCTCCCAATTTCAATATTTCTCCTGGTATTCCGTCAGGACCTACAGATTTATTTTTCCTAATTTTTGCAATCCTTTTTCTAATAATTCCTGCATCGACTCTAAAGGTTTCTATAACGGGTGTTGATTTATTTACTGAAATCTGATCCTTCGGCTTGAAAACCGACGCGTAATGCCTATTTAAACAAGCCGCCTTTTCACTGTCATTTGTAATTAACGAACCGTCAGCTCCGCAGATCGCTGGAATATTTTCTTGTTCCCTTTCTTATGTCTTACATACTTGAAGAAATTTGCCAACAGTTCAATCGATCGTTTAGAATAGATTTTAGGTAATTTTCTTGGGTATGTAACTTTAATTCTAGTAAGTCTTTAGATAATTGTAGAAAATTATTTTTGTGTTCTTTGTTTACATTGCGTTTACTATACGCTTTCCTAACTTCCTTTCAGTCGCCTCACTTCTTTGTTGAAATAGACCGGATCCGAATTGCACCGTAGTTTCTTGGTAGGCACGAATTTTTCTAAGCATTCTAAAATTATGTTCCTAAAGTTTGTCCATATCTGTTCTACTGTACATCCGCTAGAAGCCCAAGTTGAAAATTTGCTTTTCAAATATAATTGCATGTTTGTAACATCTGTTCTATAAAACTGAAAAATTTTTCTTTCTTTAACGGGATCGTTTCCTACCTCTCTGCACATTTTAGAAGGACTTCTTTGTGGTCGCTAATTCAGGAATTATTTCGCATGAAGAAGTTTGCCCACCGGTCGAATAAGGAAAACGTCCAGTAAAGCATTATCGCGTGTCGGTTTAGTCACTACCTGCGTTAAGCCGTTGTCCCAAACCAACTCGTTAACGAGGCGTTGGGCGGCGCCTTCAGCCCCCACATCCCCTCCCAAGTAGCGTGCGGTAAATTTAAGTCTCCCCCGATAATGACGTTTTTCCCACTTTTCCTGATTGCGCAGGTTCGCTCACAAGTCTTTGCAACGGTTCGTGCCCATCTTTCTGTGACCTATACGCACCTATAATTTCCCATTGGTTTTTTGAATTTCTATCTCGAATGTGTACACCTATTATTTCAAATTTATCATCCACCCATGCCTCTACTGCTTCAAAGTTGTCTTTTCGCATAAAAAACCCCCGCCAAGCGATTATTCTATCACGTCTGAATGTTAAGAAATTTTGTCTGAAAATTTCAGCGTTTAATATTTCCGCATTGAGCCATGATTCCGTACCTATCACGACATCTACATTATAAGATTCTACAGTGTTCCAGAAATGAACAGCTTTATTATAAATACTCCTACAATTAACCTGCAGAAAGACCAGAGACTCACCGTCGTCGCTGCCCCCGCGCCGCCGTCCCCGCCGCCGTCACCGCGACACTGTCCGTCGCCGCTGCGTCGCCGTCCCACGCCGCCGTCGCCGCGTCGCCGTCCCTCGCCGCCGTCACCGCGTCGTCGTCCCACGCCGCCGTCACCGCGTCGCCGTCCCTCGCCGCCGTCACCGCGTCACTGCAGGTCGCAGCTACGTCGTCGTCACTCGCCGCACTGCAGTCCGCCGTCGACATTCCACACAAACCATTTTTGGGTTTCGATATCCCTTGCCGCCACCGCCATGCGGTCTCACGAGCTTGGCGCGGAACGTTTCGGGCCTCCTACGCGCGAGAAGAGTCCACCAGCCTTTGGACCCGAGCGATTTAAATGCAAGCCGTCACGACCGAAATCGCCGTCCTGCAACCAAGAATTTGGGTCCACAAAAAACACCTTTCTAGTTTGCGCCACCCATTCGTACATCCGGTTGACTACATCAACCCGTCTCCACGGAATGCCGCGACGCCTGAGAATCCACTAATATATATTTTAGCACTTGGAACTTTTCTTGCACTTTCATCACGAGGTCACCCATATCCCCATGACGAAGTCCAGATTTCTTCTCCTGAGATCGTTTGTACCGACATGTAGTATGACGGTATCTGGCGTTCGAGATCCCTATTCTCCACATACCTTCGCAGCTGCTCAGTACGAATTCGGAGGCACACAACATCCATATGTTTGTTGTGATTACCTACGTGCCTGACTATCGAGTCTCCAATTACGAGAATGGGTTTCTCGCAGTTGAGCCTCTACGACTGGCTGCGCGGCGTCTCCTACTGGAACAGCTCGGAGTTTCGCCTCCAGAGCTGCGTTTAACTCCTGCAACTCTTGGATTAGCAGAAGAGCAGCATCCAGTTTCTCTTCCAGTAGCCGGACTCGGTTTTCTTTGCACTTGTTGCAAAACCATTTGCCGTTAACCATGTCTCCGTTTTACCACAACTCGCATGGTACCACAGTTCCACGACTCGCACTGTTTCCTGATTTCAAGTTGCTGTTGCACCCACTGCACAAGATGCGAATTGCAGTTGCTTCAATTGCAGGTCCCGGATTAGGTTCGACACCTCCAATTAATAAGAGCACCGCTATCGTGGTCGCACACGACGACGCTGCTCCGGCAGCTGCACGTCCCCGCGAAACGATGCCGAGGTTGCCGGCGCTGTGCACGAGGAAAGCGCGCGGCCCACGCCGATGCGCGCCCGATACTCCTGCAGGTAGCAACCATTGTCTCACCGGAGCTCCGCTAAAGCACGTCCAACCGCTACGACGACCAACAACAGAATGGTACTAATGGGTAATCAGACTTACAAATTTGTGACACTTCATCAGCAAATACTGTTTAAAATTTAATCTTTATCATTCACAATATTGTATATTTAATTTACATTTAAATGATTAAAAATATTTTCTAATGAAGTCCTAAATTAAGTAATATAACTTGGATTATTAGAAAACAATTTATGAAACCATTTTCAGTAGTCCATTTGATATCTGATTGTAATCATGAGTAATCAGGAATTTAGTGGAGAGATATGTATCAAAATAGTTTCAAGAGTTTTGGGTTTTAACAGATATTGCCAAAACTATTTTTTCGAGCATTGCAATAAAATTTTAAGAGATGTATAAAAAACGAAAATTATGTGTTTTCTTTAATAAAAGTTATATCTATAATAGAATCTTCAATAAACAGGTGTCCTTTGAAAAGGCAATATGTACAGCTGTGAGAAGGAAAATATTAAGGATAAGTGAAGAAAAATTATGAAAGATGTATACTGACAAAGATATATATATATATATATATATATATATATATATATATATATATATATATATATATATATAACAGTTTCAAAAACAGTGTTTTATTTATACTGTGTAGTAAGTTATAAAACAATCTTAAATGCAGTGCTAAAGAGCATTTTTACAAAGAAGTTACACTTCTTGTAACACTGCACTGACCACCCTGTGTTCGTCTTGATATGAAACAAGATAACGAATTCTATCAGATCTTGTATATTCATGTAGATTTGCAGACGATCTACTAGCATCTCTTTTGTGCTCTTTTCGAATGTTTCTAAAATGCCAGCTGCAACTGCCCTCCTAAAGAACAGGTGATCCATATCTCTGACTTCTCGATGTAATTGCCAAGCATTGCTCAGCCATGTTCATACAATGATGAGCGGAAAATACTTCCACGTGTAGACACTCTGTAAAACTAATATTTTCATCTGCTCTATCGACACCTTCCATATTTGTTTTCTATTTCTGTGCAATTATCAATTCTACAGTAATTACCTTTCAGCATCGGGGAATCAAACAGGTTTGGCTTTGCGGCAGCTCCTCGCCCAATTGTAGCAATTTGTCATTGTAGCAATATTGTAGAAAAACAACAAAGGGATATCTACAAATCTCACGGCCTCGGTAGATTTTCTTTGCACAAATCTCACGCCACTCTCACTCTCATGGCACAGGTTGATTTTCTTTCCACAAATCTCTCGCACCACTCTCACGGTCTCAGGTAGATTTTCTTTCACACATCTCTCCGTCACTCACAACACTCTCATGGCCACGGTAGATTTTCTCCACGCCCAGTTCACGCCACAAGCGTTCGGTACAGCAAGCGCTTCGGAAAAAACGAAGAAATTTGAAAACATGGAAACAGCAAGTTGCGTTCTCTTCTGTAGTAGAGATGGGCTTAATAGCTTTTCTTCAATAACTTATCACAAAAACAGCTGACTCGTAATAGCTGTTATTAATAACAGTTGAAAATAACAGGTCCATGACCAGCAACCCAACATGGCCGTCTGTTAAATTAAAGCAGTTGTAGCCACTGCTAAGGTTAAACTACGAAAACGAATAATGTTGGTAGCACCGTAAAGCTTGTGCAGCTATTTTCTACGCCGAAGCGCATTTCGCCAGTAACGGCGAGGTACCGTAGTGCAAACTGACTAACCCAGCGCGTAGCACAATTATTCCACGCATGGGTAACGAGATTCCCCCGCCCAAAAGAATCCACATCTGCCAACCTGCTGCCGAGGCAGCGGACTTGGAAAAATTAGGAAGCGGGCCAGCAGCGCTGGAGGGTCTTGGCGGCTTGAGAGGCCCAGGAAAACCACGCGGAGTGTCCCATAGGCCATGGTGTGCCTGCCATGGTTACTAAGGTTGCCCAATTCGGGCATTCTAAGACCGGGCGCACCACCACCGGAATCTCCTACCCACGCCCGACGGTGACGTGGGCTTTGGGCGTTTTAGTGCCCCAAGGGCCGTAGCAGCCTCCTGCGCTCCGAAGAGCGACTCCTTGTACCGGGGTTTCTCGGTTTTCGCCAGAGTCCCCGTTAGTGTTATCTAGTTGGCACCCCGAAGAGGTGGGGATTGACTTGAGCACGCCGTTCTCAGGGCCGCCCCGCAAAATGCAACCTTACCAACCAACAGCGCTTCCTACTTTCCCTAACATGTTTGGACAGAGAAGCAGCTGATATGAACGAGACTGGATGAACTGCCAAGGATGAATAGTAATTCATAAAATGTGCTATTAAACTATTGTGGCACATGGTGTGTAATAATGGCGAATTATGTATTAATGAATATAATTTGAACACTGGCAAATCATGATTGTTTAGCTGCAGTGAAGCTGTTATCGTACAAAATGGTTGCCACAAAAACTGTAGTACATAGTTCGGATTGGGCCCAGTAGGTTGCAGTTCTATGCATTTCAACCGATAACTGCTAATAACAGGATAAACAAAATAACTGTTATTTCACGTAACAGTTACGAAACGTTAACAGTTAAGAAATAACAGTTTAGATATTAAGAGCACATCCCTATTCTGTAGTTGTTAGAAATGCTCGCCAGAAGGTACTGCTGATCCCAGCAACCGTACGTAACTTCCGGGCCCGGAGATGGCGCGGACCCAGTCCTCTCCCCACCACAGCGTACATTCGAGAAAGTGGTGGGAGTAGTGGGAGCTGATCCTATCTTCTGACGGCCCCTGCTAATGCGCTTTGAATTTCATGTGGATATTCACGGCCGAAGTGCATTACAAATTCATTTGCAATATGCGAACATAGTTGTCCTTGTCATTTTCAAATACAGATGCCTGATATCTGTTTTGTTGACATCATTTCTGGCAAGTCATTAAATAAAGTTCACCTTATAGAGCAATGTTAATTTACCTTTGGATTTTCTCCCCATCCTTTCCAGGTGATATTTTGTTCCAATTCATTTGTAATTTTAATTTTTCCCCCTTTTGAGCAATCGTCGCGGTGTTCTGCCAACACGGAGAATTTATTTACTGTTAATGACACCCTTCAACACAATTTGGTTGACTCAAGCCATGCAAGTCTGCACAGTCATGTTTAATCGTGTATTCCTCCAGGAGCGAAGAAAAGTATTTCTCCAAAAATGTTATTTTGTCCTTCCCTACTTGTGACAGATCAATTTCGATGCAAACAAATTGGTTAAATCATGCGTTCCTTCCTACAAAACTAATTTTATTTCGAAATTCATCTGAATACCCTTCAAAAGATTCACACTTTCTCGGTAATTTTTATCTTTCAACATTTCATCAATTCAACACTTCTAGTTCTGGTATGAAACGCCAACAAAATCACTTCAAGTTTCCACTGCCAAAAATTCAGAAAACAACAAATGAATCATCCACGAAAGAAACTAGATCGCGAAATATCGAGAAAACCCCAAGAAAGGAAGCACAGTCGAATTAAAAATAAGTGAAGGAATAAAGCGAAATGCACAAACAGCTCGTTTCTATTTGCCTCGTTTTCGCATTTCAAAGTTATTCCATGCTTAGAAACTGTCTCGGGTTTAGGGTTGCCACGAAACTACACTTCACGTATTCCATGCTCTAGTTATTCCACGTTTATTGGAAGGAGTTTCGCTATTTTCGGCTAAGCCCAGAATACAATTTATACACATTGATACATACAATAAATGTCCATACACTCCACACCGTACAAATTTTTCAGTCCAACTGGATTTGGTTCCTCTAACAAATTGCTTCATCACAGTTCTCCCTTTGAATGGGATCATCTGTTCATCCACACTTTGCTCTTCTTCGTGCTGAAGGTTTAAACATGTTTCTCGAACTCTGTCGAGAAGAGGTACTACTTTCACAACTTGTTTTCTTTAGAAACAGAAAAGTCGTTGTCTACCAAATGCAAATTATTTCTAAGTTTAAATACTCTATTTACAGATATATTGTCTGCAATCAAGGTATTCTAGTTTGCTGTTCCAATATATTCTTATACGTGGAAAATTTAATGAACCCATCATTACATGAACTCCAAATAATTTTCTCATTTCAAAACTATCACAATTTACAGATCACCAGTTTCTGAACAGAATACAAATTTGTTTGCAGGCCAATAGTTCAAATATTTCTGGTGTAAAATATTGGAAAAGTATTCAATCAGAGTTTCATTTCCTCATTCCATGTAATAGGTTAACCCGTGAAAGAAGAATTACAATCTTCGAAACGTTCTTTCTCCATTTCCAACGATTTTCGTTTGGAGTTTCTAGTTCAATTCTTCGTCAGATGTATCATCACCATCAATAGCAGAAACAGGTATACATGTCTGAACAGGTTCAGGCGGCTCCATGACCCATCTTCATCACCAGAGAGATCAGAAAGTTGACTGCTATCCAAGTTGTAAGCATATTCTTCAATTTCAGTTCTTGTCAATGAAGACCTGTTGTAACCTTTAAGCAATGGATAGTAAATTGTAAGTTCTAATAAGTATAATACAACATAAAAGAAAACTTGTATCCATTTAGTCCGAAAATCAAGAAATTTTGCATCAAAAACAAAAGGCATGAACTAACCTCACTCAACATATAATGCAATGTTTCGACACAAAGGTGGCAAATGACACCGGCAAAATTACAAAATTTCTACAATGTTATTATTGCAAATTTTCCAATGCGATCATATATACTATTTATACGTACCTTAATGCGTTAATATCCACCAAAATTCCAAAAATACAACGAAGGAGACCGCAATAAAAAACAATCACATGCGACACAACGCCATGCACACAGATCATACCGAGTATAAACAAATTGCCATTTTGACCAAAAATGAAACCACAAAAAGCGCGCCTGGTGGCAATCGCTGAAACACGTTGTTGGCAATTGCCATCGGCGTGCCGGAAGGAGACATTCTCCGTTTCACGTCTGTAGCTTCAGAAACACAGTGGTGTCAAATGCCACACAGTGAACGAAAGGTTAAAACCCACTTAGAATTGAAATACTAACGTAGAATTTTGCAGGGATGTTATTTAGTCTAAACTATTTTAAAGTAATTTTTTGAAAATGCATTTTTTTGAAGATTTTCGTCTGAGTCTCCCATAAATTCATTTGTAAATTTCATTTTTTATTGTATGCATTTGTACATATTAATCCAAATGTTGAGAGCTATTGAGCTGTTGGGCACTATGGTAGTACATTCTCGGAATGAGGTGGTATATTATTTTCATTAGACTGTTCATCGCAAAAGGCTCCATTTCTTGAGTACTGATTTGTGGACATAATGTCTTGTAAAGATTTATCTGGGAGATGCTGATTCTCATAGTTCTTAACTTCGTATTCATTGACAGATTAGCAACTTACCCTTTAATTTCGATTTGTATGGAATGCTGATCGTCCGTACAGTTCGTTCCATTGCCTTAAGAAAGATAATCAAAGCAACAGTTTCAGCAACTGCAGATCTTGTTTATTTTTAAGATATTCTTGCAAAACCTGCACAGGAGGGTGAGGACTCTGTTTTAAACGAGGTTTCGATTCCACAATGCGTTTCTTTATTAATTAGACTGTTGGTGATATAGATATCTTATTAATTCAAAGTAAATAAAACTGATGTCTGGTATCAATTTTTATTCTGCTGAAGATCTTTCGATCGCGTAGCGATCATTGTCAGAGGGCAGAACTTCGTTTTCCGCCCACCCTACAAGCTCTGACAATGATCGCTACGCGATCGAAAGATCCTCAGCAGAAATATAAATTGTACAGACTAACAACTTTTTATTTATTACTTTGTGTTTCTTTATCTTAGGCGCTACATTGGCATTCTGCATTCCTTCTCAGTCACCTCTTCTTCCCTTCGTTGTGCTCTTGAGTTATTTCAACATTATCAACAAACCGCTAGAAGAATGCGTACGTTCCCGTATTCAACAATTAAATCTGAACTTTGGTTTCTTTCTTCCATGTGCGGTACGAGAAATGACATACCAGATTCAAATTTCCAGGGTCGTATTTATTTAGCCACTTGCCTTGTGTACCCTTCTTTAAAGATTTTATGAAGCTGTCTCTTACGGACATCCATCGCTTCTTTCATTCTTCAACTGAAAACAACACCAAACAGATGTACCGAAAGTGAAAATATAGTGGATCTAAATATTTTATTATATTTTTCTCCATTAAAACCATAGTTAGAGATTAAGAAAAGCATTTGATATCTTTTAAAACAAGATGAAACAATGGATGAAGAATGTGGAAACACTGAACATTCAAACACTGGATGGGATATACAAAACATTAAAAATTTATTCAAGGTTAAGTCTAAGTACAAAATTAGGATATTTATTATTCATCTCACGTAATTTTGCCAGTGCTATTTCTAACTCCACTTTCAAGATTTCTTTTCAAAAAGATTCTTCATCAGTTTGTATTTTTCCGTTTTGCTTCCAGTTCTTTTATTTTCAATTCTGTCTCTTGTATTTTCAATTTCATTTTACTTACTTTGTCATGTGAAGTCCTTTTATTTTATTTTTACTGGTCTGAGATTGCCATTAGTTCAACTTTATCCTACACACCACTTAAAGTTTTCTCTTGCGTTTGCTTCAGAACTGCGTGTGTGTATGCTGTCAGGTCTGGATTGTGTTCTGGTCTGGATTGTGGAGGTACATTTGACTCCTGAAGCATAAGATTAGGTTCGCTTTCACCACTCGTACTTTGCATGTGAGTGTTTTGCTCATTAATTTGTCGAACTTCAATTATGATTGGTTAATATCACTATTGAATTCCAATGTTTTGGGCACATTAATCTCGCACACTGGTATATCCACTGCTTGAGGCACATCCATCTCGCACTATGGTAACTCATAATTATTTACTAGCGATTCACATTCGTAGTTTGCATCACTCAAATTCGTTTGTCAACGGAGTGACTTGTTCTCTGATTAGCCTACAACCCTCATGTATAGGATCTACAGCCTCACTGCTAGCACCACCACATCTTTTACTGTTGTAATAACTTAGTTTTTGTGTACTCTGGTATTTTCTTGCCTTCCCTTCATGACCTCATATAGGGTTTTCAATTGTTTCATCGTGCGCATCTATTTGTGCATTAACATTTTGACATTTTGTTCCCAGCAATCAGCTTTCGCTTTATTCGTTACTCCGTTGGTAACCTTACTCTCTATTATGCCCAAATGCTGGTTCACAATGTGTAGTGAAAACATTTCTCTCTTTCTGAAAATCTTCCCTCTAACGCGTTTCACTTTGTCCATTGTAGTATTTTCATGAGATTCCATAATTTTCGCTAAAAACACGCGTACAAGGACAGCACAACACAGGATAACCAAACCATGAGGCTAGCGCGAGGTAAACAACCTGACGAGACGAGGCGTTCGAATTCGAAGGAAGTTTATACAAAGACAGTCCAGCGGAAGGAGGAGGAGGCTTTGGACTTCTTCAAAGAACTTGTACGAACCTAGAAAACTATAGTCCATTTCATGTTTTTCTTTTACAGAAGGAATAGTAAACGGTTCGTTAAATGTCACTCTTGCAACGACCTACTCTTTAAAGGACCCAGTAGTTTTAAAAATCCGTTTGCTAACGACAGAATAAAATGTTACAGGACGCCTTTCTTGCAACCCGCCGTTAGACCCATTGTTCTCCCGAATCCCACCAAAGAATATTGAAAAGAAATTGAACGGGAGTTTAATGATATTTGGAATTTTCCAAATGTTGTGAGGCTCTAGTTGGCAAGCATTTGGTAATAGAAAGCCCCTAAATGGTGTCTCTATTTTAACTATAAAAATCAACAAGATATCGTTCTGTTGGCATTAGTGGACGCGAATTATAGATTTATCACCATTGATGTTGGTGCATATGGACGTAATAGTGATGGCAGCATTTTTAATTCATCGAGTCGTGGCAAAAAATTGTCTGCTAACGACCTGGAACTTCCACCTGGAAAGCCTTTGCCAAATACAAATTCTGTGCTGCCGTATGTGATAGTGGCCAATGCTGCTTTTCTATTGAAAAACAGAATTATGAAACCATATTCCCTTGCGGAATTTAATAACGAACCCAAAGTCTACAATTATCGGCACAGTCGGACCCGAAGAGTTGTAGAAAATGCTTTTGGTCTAAGAAGAAAGTTTAAATGGTACTCAACCAAGTACAATATTGTATCATTGCACCAATATACACATTTATAACAGTAGGTGGGTCATGCGGGTTTCAACTCACTTTTGGCAGTGTTCCAAGAATGAGACGAAACCCGCATGCGATCTGGATCACTTTTGGGCGTGTGCCAAGGGTGGGCTAGTACCCGCACGTGTTTTCGGTGACGTCATCGCGTTGTGTGTGCCAAGAATGATCCGAAACCCACATGCAGTTTCAGAGGTCTTCGGCGTTTCTTATTTGGGATTTTTCGACATCATTTCCCATCGCGTTTCTGTGTGCTCTCAGGATGCGAGTTGTTTTCCTCCTTATGCGCTGGTACTCTGCCTTAGCGACGGGGTCGCGCGATCGATGAAAGTTACGTTGCGCCTTTCGGCGTTCCTGTATAAGGCAAATCAGCTCAACTGGGGTTTGGAAGTAGAAGACGGTGTTTCAGTAAGTTTAGTTGTGGATTCAGAGGCAGTTTTGATTTGATAGTTAGTGTTTATAGCGCGGTCGATGTCATGAGGGAAGAAGAGAAGGATTTGATAGAAGTTTGCTGTTTAATTTGGATTGGTATGATTTCCAGGAAGTTTCAGATATAATTTTAGCGGAAGCGGGGGCGGGGAAGATGTCGTGATAAGAGCGAAGATGACAGGGAGATGATCGGAGGTGAGGTCGTGAAGCGGCTTTGGGTTGAGAGAAAGAGAGGAGAGTGAAGAGCGATGTCGAGAATATCACATCAATTGTGTTGGTGATAGGGTTCGTGTGAAGGTGGGTGAAAGAGGAGGGCGGGGCGATGCTGAGCTGATTGCTTTGATTTAAGTACGTTAATAGACGGGCGCCCGAAGAGTTTCCAGCGCGACATCCCCAATCCGGATGCTTCGCGTTGAGGTCCCCGCTATTATGATCGGCGTCCCGAGGGTCAGCAGCGCATCGAGGTCGAGTTCCGCGAGTGGTTCCTGAGGCCGCTTGTAGGCGGAGACGACTACGATCGGCCCACGCGGCGTTCCAATCTCCACCGCTGTGGCCTCGATGTTGGTGAGAGGCGGGGTCACTAGAAGCGTGTGTGGGATCGTACGTCGAATCGCAATTAAAGTGCCACCACCATGGTGAGGGCCAGGGCGATCGGAACGATAAACTAGATAGTTGCGGAGGAGAAGCTGTCGCTTGTAGCAGGTGACTCTCCTGTATTAAGAGGAGGTGGGAGAGTAGTCGGAGAGAAATTGGAGTATTTCTTCCTTCCTGCTTAGCCCCGTTTGCATTCCAAAAGACAAATTTAATTAGGTGATTCGTGAGTTTATCGAATATGTCTCCCTCAGATTTGAAAATTTCGACAGCTGATTTGATTAGATGGATGATCTTTTTACTTCTGAGCCCTGCAGAAGCTTAAAAGATCGCGGAGCTCAGCGAGACCAGAGAAAGACGAAGAAGTGAGATTCAAACTGGGCGCAGTTTCAGCGGGGGCTTCGATTGGACGGCCGGCTGTGGCGTCGGCGAATTCGGTGCCGATGGGAGTGGGGGCGACGGGGCCAATGAGAGTGGCGGGAAGGCCGGTCGGACGCCTGGGCGAGCCGGTGCACCGTCGTCTTCCTTTTGAAAGGTGGCGGCCTGCTCCTGGTGGGAGCTCTTCCGCCAGTGGTGTTCGTTTGTTTATTTTTACTAGTTTTTGCGGCCGCCCTATGATTGTCTCATATGTGGGCGCGCGCGTAGTCTTGTTGAGTGGTTTCTTTTTATTTATTTATTTTTATTTTTAAATTTTTTTGATTTTTGTTGCTCCCAAAAGAAGTGATATAGTTTCATCAAATCTCCTCCCGTCGTCCACGCTCCCCAGTCTCATTTTATTTAATTATTTTATACATATTTACAGTATTGCTTAACCTAGCTTAACCTACCGTAACCAATGATTGTATAAAGACCTAATAATAATAAATGATAAACCTAAATCTATTGATAACCTAAATGCCCTATAAATCCTAATAAATTGAAATGAAAAAACAACTAATAAAGTGAAACTAAATGAAACCTAATAAATTGGAACCTAATTATGTGAATTTAGCCTCAACACCTATTACCTATTTTAGACTATTTAGTACTATATAGTGATGAATGATATTTCAGTGATGTGGTACAATGATATTTACAGATTATATTACAGATGATATTACAGATATTACAAACACAATAGGTGGAAATCAAATAACAGTTTTTCTATGTACAGTGACACTTGATATTAAAGTGATTGTGATGAAGATGGAGTGATGGTGAGGATGATCATAGATGGATGGTATTTTTTTGCACCTTTTACATTTTTACATATGTGTGAATGATGTGAAAATGAATGAGTGGGTGTGATTTCTGGTGAACTGCGAGGCCGGTGCATTCTGGTGTGAGGGAGGAAGTTCTTGTGTTTAGTGTTTATTGTGTGGTGTGTGGTGTAATTGTGTTGTATGCAAGTGATAAGAAAGCTATGGTGGTTTTTGGAAAGTTATATGTGGGGAGTTTTTTGAGTTTGTGTCGTGATTTTTTTGTATATTGTGAAAGGTTCAAGTGGGGTGGAGGTGGATGTTTTGAAAATGTTTTGATTCTCTCCGTGCAGGTGTGTATGGTGGAGGCGATAGTGTTAGTGTTCCTGTTTGTGAGTTCAGTGTCGGGGATTGTTCCGGGGGGGGGCTTGCGGCGCGAATGAAAGAGTGTTCGGCGCGTGAGCTTCCACGGTCCCTTTCCCCGCACCGCCGCCACACCTCGCCGCGTAGACCCCCGCGCTCCTACCCCGAGGTACAGGCGGATTTTACCTTATCCTGAAGGGGATTGGTTCTGAAGGAAGGGAGGGTATTTCGTTGTGTCATGTTTTTCCGTGTTTTTGTAGGTGTGAGTTCCAAGTAAGGCGTCGGTCAAAGGTGACGCCTAAGAAATTTAATCTCGTCTTGCCAGGGAAAGAAGTGTGCGTGTAGGCGGATGGGCGCGACGGGTGTGCGCGTTGTGAAACGTTTGTGAGTAAAGGATTGCCTGGCATTTCTGCGCATTCAGCGTGAGGCCTTTTTCCGCACTCAATTCGCGAGTGCATTGCGGCGCGCTGCAGTTTGGCAATGGGGGTTTGATTCGATATCTTTAACTGCGAACGCTACGTCGTCGGCGTAGATAAAATCGCTCACTCCTGTGGTGCTAGGGGTCATTATGAAGAGAGAAAGAGGAATGGAGAGAGCACGGCTCCTGTGGGACCGCGAGAATAGGCGAAGGGAAGTGTAAGATTTGTAGATGACAGAAAAGATAGAGCTGATAGATAACTTGTGATTGGGGTTTAGTAGAAATGTGGGACGAAGGCGAAGTTGTGGGAAGGAGTGGGTGGTGGACGGTGTCGAAGCGAAGGAAGTCAAAGAAGAGCTGGAAGAGAGCAGCGGCGGTCGAGGTAGAAGAAGCGAAGTGCAAAGCGGAGGCTTGAAGAGCGGAGGGCGATTCTTCCGAAAACCGAACTGCGTCCCCGGATATTCCTCGCTGCTCGAAATCTGGCAGAATTCTCTTGAGAATGAGTTTCTCGAAGGTTTGCCGAGAATCGGGAGGGGGGAAAATCGGTCGATAGTTTCCCGGGAGACGCGTGTTTTTGCTCGGCTTCGGAATTACCCCGATTGCAATTTCCATGCCGCGGAAATATTGCACAGAAATGCAGGCGGTGTAAATAGAAGCTAGCCCCCGGGGGGCCCTTTAGGAGTAACCTCTTAGCATTTCGCCAGAGAGTTTGCCCGGCCGCCCGCTCGGTGTCAATTTTTTTAAGTTGGTCGCTTACCTCATCCTCGGTGATTTGCCAGTCAGACGGTATTTCGTGTGGGCGTGGGAGAAAAAGAAATTTCCGCGGCGGTGGCTGGGAGAGAGGGCCGATAGAGGCGGAGAAAGCGCGTTTGCAGAGTATCTGCGAATACTTCTGCTTTGACTGCGGGGTCGTAGGCGGGAGGTAGGCCATGGGGCGGTTAAGTGCTGTGGTGGCCGGCTATGGGCTCGAAAGGGCCCCGTTGCAATTTCCACAGATCTTTTGCGTTATTAATTTGCGAGTTTTCGATTAGTTTTTCCCACATCGCATTCCTGTGCTCCCGCAAAACCAGGGGTTTTCCGCCGAATAGATTGATACGCTGCTTTGCTGCGGGGGTCGTGAGCAGTGGTATCTCTCTGCGCCTTCGGCGCTCCTGAATAGGCGAATCAATTCGGCGGGCGTTTGGTTAAGTTGAGAGAAGGTGGGGGGGTGTGGAGTTTTCGTGAAAAGCGGACTTGGTTTGATAGTTGAGGTGGGTGATAGCGCGGTCGATGTTGTGGTGGGAATCAAGAACGGGTTTCCGATGAGCTTGTTTGAAACTTTCTTTAACAAGCCCAATCGGTGACGGTTTGGGTTTTGGGGCGGGGCGGAAAAGATCTCTCTGCAGGGCAAAGAAATCGGGAGGTGGTCGGAAAGGGGAGGTCGTGAAGGGATTTGGGAGTTGTAATGAAAGAGGGGAATAAAGGGCGATATCAAGGATATCGCCTTCAATTGGTTAGTAAATAGGTTGGTGCAGAGGTGGGTGATAGATGAGGGTGCGGGAAAGACGGCTGATTGCTTCTATTTAGGTAGGAGAGCAGGCGATTTCCCGCAGCGTTCCCACCGGGAGCCCCATCCTGTGCTTTGCATTTAGATCGCCTGCTATTATTACCGACGGCCCGAGCGTCAGCAGCGTATCGAGGTCGCTTTCCTCTTAGTTGAAGTTGAGGCCGCTTATACGCGGAGACGAGTGTAATCGCTCCTGCGGCGTTCCCACTTCAACAGCTGTTGCTTCTATTGCGGCGGAGGCGGCATTACCAGAAGCGTATGTGGGATGTTTTTTCCCGGGTAGCTATTAGAGTGCCACCGCCGCGGTGCGCCCAGGACCTGTTTTTATATATATGAAAATGCCGAAGCGAAATGCTTCGGCCGGAAGGAGATGCGTCTTCTGGATGAGAATGACGTGCGGAGAGTAGTCAGTGATGAACTGTTCTAACTCCGCTTTTTGCGGTTTAGGCCGCCATTCCCATTCGGAGACGATTTTAAAGAAGGGAAAATTTTTGAAGGGTTCACGGATTGCAGATTCAATAAGGGAATGGGGAAAGGAGTTTTCAGTGTGGTTCCTGGGCCAGGGAAAATTTCCCAAATTTCCTGTTTATTTTGGCAATGATGTTCGATAAATTTATTCTGCGGAGAAGTGTGATGAGCTCAAAAGGCTCGGAGAGGCCGCCGGAGCAGGTGTCGGGTGAGATTTTGGTTTGAAATTGGGAGGCCGGGGCGCCGCGATTGGCCGGCCGGCGATGACGTCGGCGAAAGGGGCCAATGGGGCGCTCTGGTGGTGGGAGCAGCGGGGCCAATCCGGGCAGCGCTGGGAAGGCGTCGGGGTGGGAGCAGCGGGCGCTGGGGTGACAAGCGCTGTGCGCGGCGTAGCGAAGTTATTCGCACGCCGAGCGTGGTCGGCGGGGGAGCGCGTCTGGGCGAGCGCCGCGGCGCTGCGCTCGCGCGGCCTGTTAACAAGCGCGCATTCGCCGTAGTTGGCGGTGTCGGCCCCCGGCATATAATGTAATAGCGAGAATCAGCGAGATACAGGAACGCCGTTCCGTCAGAAATCGTCTGCGTAAGACCAAAATCCAAATAATCGAGGTGCGTATTTAATCCCGTTGTGTGGGTAAAAGCTGAACATTGAGATAGGCTGAAAAAGGAAGATGCTTTTGAAGTATGGACCTGGAAGAAAATATTAAACGTACAATGGGAGGGCAAAAAGATAAATGCCGAAATTTTGAAAATAAAACAGAACTTTCTCTAAAAGCCAA
Source organism: Teleogryllus oceanicus (assembly GCA_964035755.1). Lineage (NCBI taxonomy): Eukaryota > Metazoa > Arthropoda > Insecta > Orthoptera > Gryllidae > Teleogryllus > Teleogryllus oceanicus. The sequence continues at coordinate 100,119,233 of CAXIVR010000005.1, read as the reverse complement.
AGCCAAAAATGGAAAATAAAATATTTTGGATATATCGTGAGTCGAAAAATCTCTAGAAAAGGATATTACGCTTGAAACATAGAATGTATGGAAGAAAAGGGTGTAAGTGGTACAATTGATATGACTAATAATATCACAACAAAAGGAAAAAAGGCAGTTCGAGTCCATTGAGGAGCAATGAACAAATTGCTACATCCTATTGCTGTATATCCAGATAGGTCTAACAAGGGATGGCTTGCGATCTATGTTCTAGTACTACGCTTCGCGCGTTGAGACCCCGCGAAGAATTGGGACCTGCAGATGAAAGGAGAGATGCTCACAGCCGCTGCTTGACCGGGACCGGAGCCGACAGACATCATAGCACTGGAACAGTGTTTGATACCTCGCCTTTCATGGCTACATTCTGCCATTATTAGGGAAGAACTCGCTGAATTATCGCGTCCTCCTAGTTTCGGATAGCAAGAAAAGCGAAGGAATGATGCCTGGCACACGAAAATATCAATGTTCAAATTAAAACATCTTTCAAAACCTGGTTTAGAAACACTGATCAAGTTCGTGCGTGGAAGATTTTGCTTTGAGTGGCCGTGATTACACTTATAATTACTGACGAAACGGCAAAAGAAAGTAAAAAGAATAACAGCGAAAACTAAGCCTGAAAACTATCGCCGAGGGTCATCTTATGGAGTCACAACTTCCCCTAAATGGGTACAGGAAGGTGGGCGAGAGACCTTACACCCAAGGTGCTTACGTTGACCGCCTCTTTGCGTAATGGCAGGGACATACGTAGAAATGCCAGAAAAATGGGGTCATTTCTTGGGCTGAAGATAGTCTACTGGATGAGGATGTTACAATCACTCGCCCGCTTTATTCGAACACATGTATTGACAGTGGAATAATGCAATATTATTTCATATTTTAACTTTTTTATAAATTGTGATTATCGGTTCTTTCATGCACAACAACTCATCAAGCACATCGATAATAAACATCAGGTTTCATAAATGTTTCATTTTTTACGAAATATGTTCATGTGTCTATACAAAATCAATACTTTGGAAAAATATCAACATCAATGTTGCATCCCTATTCGACACCTAGATAAGGATCGCCATCATTACGTTTGCATTCTGATTCCTAATATGAGGCTTATCAGTGACTGGTATACTACGTTTTACTAGTAGTATATAAATCTTATAAATTGCATCAAAACCCGGATTAAATGTTACTGATAAGCGTGTACGATGTTTAGAAAATGGTATTCCAATGTAGAAATGTAAAAAGTTGCCAAATTAATAACTGTATAACAAAAACATAATTTATCCTCATAGACAGATATTCCTCTTCTCTAGTGTGTTGTTCCTGTCTATGTCAAAGTTGTATTGCTTTCGTGACAATTTAATGCATTAAAAATACATATATATGTGTCACAATACAATGATTTACACTACATCCTTTTACATTATCATTTACGTAGTTTGTATCAAAATGACGCGCCGGGAATTACTTATTCCAATCTTCAAGTTTATACAAATATAACAGAATCATTTTATATCAATATAACTTACTGAGTAAGCTGGCACATGTCACGATTCTAATATTATATTTTAACGTTTGTTACAGTGTTGGACTCAGATGCATCTCCGCCTGCGCGCTATTTTACTACTTCTTCAATTTTGTCCGGAAAGTACAAAAACTGTTTTAAAATTTTACTTGGGAAAACCGATTCTATCAGGTGAAGTCTACTACGAAACAAACGCCTTATTGAGATCAAAAATCGAGTCGCAGGATAAAAGAGCTCGACTGGACTGACCGCCCAGCTTGCCTGTCTGAAGTCTGGCTCCTCGTGCCGCAGGCCGCTGGGGTTGGCCGTTCGCCGCGTCGATGTAGGGGTCCAGGCGGTCGGCGACGCACGGGCAAGGGGGAGGGGGAGGGGAGGATCAGGCATGTTTTCCGAAACTCACTTTACGCCGCCCATTCATCCGATTTGCATGATTGACACGGCGTTGGATTCAGGAAGCACGTCGCCATCGCGCTATAAGCTCACATTTTTTAATTTCTTTTCGGAACTATGAGAAAACGTTTTCAAAAATATTTTGGAAATCTTTTTTGAAAAAACGGCATCGTAGCGTGAATTCTATTTTAAAAACGAGTCCAATGCCGTTTACAGATCGAAAATCGAACACTTCGTTCAGACGTTATCGATCTAGTAAATTCCGTGTGATAGTGCTGCGATCTATTGATTTTTCCTATAAGTATTTTTCGGTGCATTTAGCCTTAAAATTTAAGGCAAGATTCCGGAATTCAATAACTAAATATAATCGTGATGTTGCATCACTTCAAGATGTACTTAAATTACCGTATCATTTAAAGGAACTCCCGGTCAGTAACGCAAGAAACGCGTCAAATGCAGCAATCTATTACACTTTGGTTCGTAAAAAAAATAATATTTTTTTTAAGTTTGTGAGATCCCGCTTTCATTTTTTCTGAAGTTGTCAATCAGACTCTAATGCGTTTATAAGTGTTTATTAAACGTTTAGCTCTTTAAATGTACACAAATATTCAATTTGAAAATGGATTTTTGAATAAATTAAAATTTAGGAAAATAAATAATTTGCCAAATTTTTAAAAATAAATACGTTCTTAAATTTTGATAGGAACTTGAATTAGGTTTCTATACTAAATGTCTTCAAATTTGTTACAATCTAAAGAGGGGTATATGTGTCATTTTTAGCTAATTTCTAGATGCAACATTTACAGAAATAATAAAGTAATAAAAAACAAAAATACACATATTAACACATTTCATCCATATAATAAATAGAAAATAATTAACAATATGAAGTGGAAATTTTGGTATTTTTTGTGCGATTTGATGTGGTATGTCTGCATAAAGAATAAAGCACACATAGAAACTCAAACAATGAAATTTATAAAGTCATGGCAATTGCAAGTGAGTTGTATGCCAGAGAAAACTGGACAATAAACTAAAAGACGAAAAGTGAATTCAAGCTTTGGTGAAATGAGATTTTTGGAGATTTACACGGAATATGCTGAATCGAAATGTACCTGATAACGAAATTACTGAACGATTACATATGAGTAGCTTAAGCACTGTCATAAAATAATACAAAAACAGATGGTGGGACCATACAGAAAGAATGCCAAAAGCGAGACTTCCATTCCAGTTCCTGCAATGTTCTGTTCTTGGGAAAGAAATCTGGGGCGCCTAAACAAGAGGTGGGTGTAGCCACAAAGACGAATCTGCGATTGGACCCGGCTCAACGTCCGAAAGAAAAAGAAGAAAAAGGACAAATTTACAATATTTAAAAAATATATTTATGAAATGTATTCAACAAATATTGTTTGCATGAGCGGAGGCAGCCTACATCTGCAGCAGTTTGAGTCTCTTTTTGTTCTTATTTGCTTAAAAAGTTGGGAAGAGATTCAAAGGGACACTCCGTATTCCATACAAACATTTTTTGAAGAGAAAGAAATTCCTTTTCACTAAAAGAAGATAATTTACTGCCAACAAGATAAGCTTATCTCAATTGAACACGTGACCTGGGCTGACGTTTAAGAAGGTTGACCCCGACATTGAAAAATTGTAAAATTCAACCATCATATCGGTTTTTAATAAGTTATTAATTGTGTTAACTTATTATTTATTTCTTAAAGGCTTTGTGATTATCTTTAAAAATATATATACTTTTATTGTACATTCTGTTGGCATTTTCTTAATTTCTGCTTTATGATTTTTATAAATAAAGTAACACATCAATAGGTTATAGAAAACAAACCACATTTTGATTTTTCGAATAAAATTACCTGTTATCGACTTCGAGGCCTAGGAATTTTTCTCTTCCTCCCAGGAGCGGTGGTCCAGAAAGTCAGAGTCTCTGTAAGATAGAGGAAGTAATTTACTAACCTAAAGATTCGAGATTTATCCTTTTAGAAGCCAGGGTCTCTACAATACTTCTAAGTCAAAGACCTGATATTTGCCGCACTATTAAAATACTTTCTCACATGATTTATCAGTTCGGTTACAGTGTTAGATGAGTTGCGTTGTTGAAGAAACAATTACTACAAGGTACAAAACGAAAATACACACACCATCGTAGACATGATATTAAGATTACCACAACAAAAATACACAACACACACCGTGCACCGACACGCGGCACAGATATTTTCGTAGGCCAATTATTGCTTTGCGCTGAAACATTTGCGAAGATTTGCAAGTGTGGACGTGCTTTAACATTATGGCATAAAGACTTTAATCGTTTGCCCAGACCAATTCAATATCAACATTTATTTAAAACTTAGAGGACCTGTTAATGAGAGAAGGTTACATGCAAATGAACAATTAAAACTCTTCTTTTTCTCTGAAAACTTCAGCGGCGCGTAAGTTGAAATTATACGAACTGGATTTTATTCAATACGCAGCTAGGCGCAAACTAAGAAATTCATTTCAAATACGTCAGGTGAATTGTGTGAATAAAAAATATCCTCAAGCTAAAATATTTCAACCTTTCAGCGACTTTCCCCAATATGCAATCGTATCAATAAATTTTAATTCAAACACTTACCTAACATTTACAATGATGCGTCCATCCACGACATCGATGCTTAATAATGTAGCAATCATACACAGTAAAACCAGTTTAAACACACGTCGTCGTTACATGCGCAATGATCTGTCAATGTCAGGCGCGTTCCCATTTAAGATGTGTTTATCAATTTCATTGATATCTTATCACTTTTCAAGTATGATATTCAAAGGTGATGTAAAGATATAAACGAATTTAAAGCCCAAGGAGTTGTTTAAGACAGATAATGATAATCGATTTAGTGTTCTTATTAAATATCAAGATTTATCTTTTAAATGACAATTCATGTTGTTTTTCGTTGTAATAAATACGTTTAGTTCTTACGAAACCTTCTGGGCATTTCCAATCGTTATCGATTGCTTATGAGTAGTATTTGAGGCTTTAGGATACGAAAAATGCGACAGTGACGCACATTTCAGTATTGATGGAAAATTACAACAACTCATTTATGCATCGATGGTCAGGGTATCACCTTCGAATACACTTTGGTTGCATGGCACGATAGAGTTTGTATTAACAGCATGATACAGATTACAATAGTTGTACGTTGATACAGTGTACAATAGTGTACAATAGTCAAAAAGATTTTCCATGAATAGGCATATTTTCTATTTACATTTCCCCAGTCGCAAGCCGGTCACTGAAATAATCCGTTGTAAAATCATCAAAGGAGCAAAGTATGGACATAGATTCTTGCCTTTCGTTTCCTTGGAGAAACTTGCGATTCACTTCCCGTGCAATAGTCGCGTCTCAAACAAATTGTAGTATAAAGGTATTTAAAGGAATATTCCTAGATCGTCTTAAGAGGAGAAGCATTCATCCGTCCCAAGAATTTAATAATATGCTGTTTAGAAAATTGTAATTAGTTACTAAAAATTCACTTGAAACTCGTATAGACCTGCAGATTAGATCTTGTGACGGAAATATCCATTTTGGAGAACATAGTTTGAACTGTTTATTGATTGATTGATTTTTGCGTTTCCGGGCGAGTCAACTGCTGGTCATTAGTCCTGTTAGTGTAGTGCATGCTCTTTTTCAAGAGATAGCGGTGATCTTCCGCTGGATGGCGATCCGTCGACCTACCGTCGGCTAGTGGGGTTTCCCCCAAACCAGGACTCTCCCACCAGCGGGGACCGCCCCAGCCGGGACAGCTCCCGACCGGTCTCCTGGAATATGTGGTAGTGTAGTGCATGTTAGTGTGTGTGTGTGTGTGTGTGTGTGTGTGTGTGTGTAAGGGGAGAGGATAGGATAAGGAAGAGGAAGGACAGATCGCGCGCGGTCTGTGGCCCGTTTGTTAGGGTACTGCTCCGGCATTCGCCTGGTGTTGATCAGAGAAACCATGGAAAACTACCGACCAGAGCAGCCAGCCGTTAGAATTCTCCTCCAGACAGCGACAGAATTCGACCTACCTGAAAAGCTAGTGTCGAAAATCCTACCCCGTCAGACTAGGCGATTAAATATCATAGATTGTACTTCAGTTCTGGTAATAAAGTTAAATAACACTCCAACAAGTAGGATTGTACTTTGCCCAATTCTGCATTTTCCTTTCCCATGGGCAATTTTACGTAGCTTTTAAGAGGAAAAGCGTCAAATATTTCTGTGACTGTGAAGGAAAGCAAACAGCAAAGTGCCAAGCAAAATGTCTAATTCCTTTGAACACTTTAAGCAATTGTTCTGGGTAAATTTTCAAAGAAAATCTTCAAAAAAATGAATATCCGTCAAAATTTTTTTCAAGCATAAATTTTATTGCTTGTTATTTTTATTTGATTTTATATAAGTACATTAGAAGTGACCTTTTATACATTTTTAACAAATAAATATTGTTTTCTGTTAACGTCTTCCTCTTAATATGGAAATGGAAGAAAAGAGAAGACTGAGTTCATTGTGTGAGTGTTCTAAACACGTGCATATTGCAACGGTTAGACCGGATTTTTATGTAATTAGATATTTTTTTGTCTTTCTACTTAACGTTCTTAAAATTGTAATGGTGGCGGATCGTTGCCGTCCTAACACGATAACCCAATTTTTCGTTATATATTTTTACATGTTTAGTACTATTTTACATATTTTGGTTGTTTAAAGTATGTTTTATTTTATCAATTTTCTTCTGTTATACATATTTTTATAAAAATAAATATTTTTTAAAAAATTACAATTTTTCCCCTACATTATTAACGAGTGCTGTCGAATCAAAAGACGCTACCTTAAGACGCTGTCGGATGTTCTTACAGTCCGGTGCGCCTGCTTCAGTTATCTCAGTGAAGGAAGTGCGAGTCAGCGACTGAGATTATTTTCAATCTTAGGTGAGAAAAGTATTACTGACGCCGGGTTTCGTGATCTAACCTTAATTTCCGAGAAAATTAGGCTATCGCTGACGTGTAACACTTCAATGCTGCACGCTGTAGTGATTGGTTGCTGCTGGTCGTAGATTTTGCCTGTTTGTACGATAGTCATTGTGTCTAGCCTGCCTGAAGTAAACAACCGTCTTTGGTAGGAACAGAACTTTTATTACTGACGGGAAATTTCTATGGCGTAAAATGTGCAACAACGTGTGCTCTCCTAAAGATTTTTAAAACATTCGTATTATTTTTAAAATTTGTTTAGGAAATTTGTGATAATTTTATTTCGTATTAGGTAAAGGGGTTTCTAATAATTAGTTTACGAATATTACATATTATATCCGATTTCACATCTATATTACGTAATCTCACTGTTTTCATTCCATATTTATATACATATTTTGACGTTTGATACTACATATTTTTCCGGTCTGTAGTTATTACTTCCTAAAATCTCAGATATTTACATAATATTTTGTACAAGATTTTACTAGCCATTTAATAATGTTTTGACATTATAAATAGAAAAGTATGTTTACTATAAATATTTACAATTTCCAAAAATACTAATGAAAAATTAGAAATATTATTGAATATATAAGTATAATGTAATGAAACACTCATCTGCTATCATCATTCATTGCCCCACCGTTGGGCAGCCATATGTAATAAACTCCTTTCTCTGCTATTCCTCCCAGTTATTATCCCCTCTGTGCTATCCTTGCCCCCCGTTGGGCAACCATACGTAATATATCTCTATCTATTTCTTTTATCATCTAACCTCTCTACGCTATCTTTGCCCGCGCTTTGAACAGCCATATATAATGAATCCCTTTTTTCCTTTTCTTTTTCAACTATCTAATGCCGTGGATAAGCTGGTGGTCCTATACAGGAATCCAAGCGAGGTGATCGGATTGTGCAAAGTAGGCAAAATGATGACGAATATTTCAATCGATAAAAACGAACCACATTTTTGGTTCGATCATTTATTAACATTTCTAACCTTTCCCTCTTTCATGGTAGCGCCGCGACACCACAGCCTTCTTTTACACTAGTACATACGCCTTATAACATAAACATGCCAAACAAAGAACAAAAAAATAATACACAACAACAAAAATCACCATACACACTAACACAAACAATATAAAATCCGACTACATCGAATGCGCATTCCCTACTTTTCTTTTAACCATTTCTTACTTTAATTCTATTGACAAAACTTGATCTTCGATAATTTTCTTTAGTTATGGAATGCGTTTTCATGTGAAGCATCTGCAAGGAATTCCGGCACACACACACACACACACACACACACATATACGCGTGTCACTTCCCTGTTTTGCAGCTCAGCTCTCGTACTGAAGATGTCCGGTGGCCGCCGTCCAATCGCTCTTCGATGTGCGGTCGCCGTCCACCTTTGCTCGCGGTCGCCTTCGGAAACCACTTGCAAAACCGCCATTATTCGCTTCCAAATGTGACTATCTGCGCCGCCAGTCCGTCACCGACTAATAAAATTCTATGTGTTCGCGGCGTACTGCTCGGCAGAATAGACAAACGAATAAAAAACTACTCGCGTGTCATCAAACACGTCACTTCTTGAAAATTCTATTGCTTGTGTCCATTTATATTGAAAAATAATCGTTTAATTGTACTGATCCGGGTATCTATTCTTTTATGTTCCATAACAAAATGTTCATCGCGTCGAATTTTCTTACACTAAAATAAAACATATCTAATCATCCGTAATCACATGAAGTCCTACTAAAAAAACATAAATTCAAATTAATTCCGAATTTTGTTCCTTTTCCTAATATTCTAAAGTTCCTACAAACATCACGACGTTATTTCTATTTAAATTTCTACACTTTCAAAAAAAATTAACAACACACCAATTTCGCGCACACGAAGCGTTCATCACCGTGTCCACGACACATCTGCCTCCCATCGGAATTCTTTCTATCCACCGGAATTCTTTCTATTACAGAAGATTTTGTCACAAAATAATTGCCACTCGCTTGCTTTTTTTCCTCTGTTGATTCCAGAAGACTTCCTTCGCTTCTTAACATGGCGTCATTTGTTTATCCTTTTGAGTTCATTGTAACTTCCAAATATTTTATTATTACTCTGCTTCCGAAACAACAAAGTTGATACTAAATTTTGTCGTCTTCCGCATTTTAATCTATTATTTCCTCAACGTTTCAACTAAATCGGTCCGTGCGTTTTATCATAATTCTGAAAACCCCACTGGTAACTTCATTTTCTAACTCAACAATGGCCATATTCTGTTCATGTTATTAAAAATTCCAATTATATTTCACCCTCTATATCTTCGGAATGCGTTGACCGAACTGATGCCGTTTGTTGTATTTGATCTCTATAATTTCTGCTCTACTGATGATTATGTTCAATTTTTCCTAAATCTCACGCGCTACAATTTATTTTAATTTGGTCTTACAAACATGTTTTCTATCGGCACTGTTGTACCATACATATTTATATATATATATATATATATATATATATATATTTTAGACGTCACGGGATTATACGAACCCGTAACGCCACCATGTTTTCACTAGAAAAGACCAGAGAACAGAGAAATAGGTACGCGGCGGAGCGGGATTGTCCGAGAAGGCATATCTACCTGTTTTCGCACTCCGATGTCCAAAGTTAGCGATAATATTTTCTCGAGAGGGCGCGAAGGAGGAGAACATTCACCCTTCCAGAAATTTTTCCTCAGGCGGAGTCGCATAAATACAGCGACGCACTTCGAATAGCTCTCTTACAACTTCGACAGCGACGGCGACTCAACTATATTCTTCAGCGATAGTAATTACAGTAGGGGCATAATTACTTGCTTGGCAAAGCCGATTTAAGAAACGCGGTAATAAGTGATAGAATTCAGAAGCAGTGCGTAGTACATTATTAGCACTAACATCATTGCGAGAGCAAGCGATGTGATCGCTTGAACCCGAAATAGTTTCTAATCGAAGTAAATTCGCGCAGAAGACCGAACGAAATCCAGTATTTAATTTTCTACGTCACGACCACGCACGCTCAAAGTGTGATATGTCGGCCGCGCTAGAAGTAGCCAATTCAAGCACGTTATTATTTAAAACTGGTAGCGCGAGCAACGGCACGCGGCAGAAGGACGACTACAGTGAAGACTCAAGCGTAGGTGAGAAGGACTTGGACCAATCCGTGGATGGTACGAGCCCGAGATCGAGAGAAAGGTTTGAATTTGGACGTGGCGGCATCCTGAGATCGAGCCGAAGGAAGTGGTGTAACTGCGGGACATCGAACCAGCCGGGCGATGGCGAGGACTGGTGAGCGACCGAACACCCCGTTCTGACGGCGAGCGGGAAGGAGGTGTCGAGGTAAAGAACTGGCAACTTCTATGCGGCAATTTGTTGGGAAACTGTGTAGCTTTAAACACCAGGCGTAGCGTCCTAAAATAGGTGAAAGTTCCAAATAATTACTGGGAAAAATATTTCGAACGTATGAGCGGCAGTTTAGATTTCATTCGCTGTACGCACCAGTAAATTCGTTTGAATGCTATACTGTGTACAACTTTTCAAAGTAAATTATAATTTTCATGTAATGTAAAAGTAATCTTATTGAAAGTCTTGTTTCCATTGTATGATGTCAGGGATAATCAGTTACTATAATTTTGTAAAAGGCATGATTTAGCAACGTGTGTCAGCGTTTATTCTTGTGTTATGAGTTTACAGCACACAAAGCGCAGCTCAAGGCTGACCCTGTGAAGTCTATAATAGAATAATTGTAGAGAATCACTTAAAGGGCCGTGCACGGAGAAAACTTAAGATTAACAAAAACTAAATGAGGTACATGAAATAATCGAGAAGGAGGTAGAAGCAAAAAGTATTGTGAATAGTGCTTATTGAAGTATTCAGGCAGTCAAGGTGACGCCTATACATTCTTTTTAAGTGATAAATTCTTTCTGTTCTTTGTTTATGTTTTCTTTGCAGTGACCATTTACGCAATGTACATACTTTATTGTATATTTGTGCCACTGTGTATCGTCGGTTTTATTGAATACATGCTCATTTTACCAGAATTTTACATAATTCATTGTGTCAAGGGTTCAGACCTTCATACCCGAAAGATACTGCTTTCCTGAGAATTCAAAGCTCGCTTCACGAGCATTCATAGTTTCACTCTTCATCGCCACCGGCTGGGAAGGTAGGAGGTGGGCGTGTTATATATATATATATATATATATATATATATATATATATATGTGTGTGTGTGTGTGTGTAAGAAGGTATCCCAATCTAATTGAGTTTGGAGCTTAATCAATTGATGAGCGGATCGATGAAGCAGATCTCGAAACGAGACGCACGCGTGGATGCTGGAAAAGTTATTGATTCAGACATATGAATCACGACATAAGGTCGCAAAGATTATAGTAAGCTTTATCAAGAAACTGCAAATTGAATAATAACATTGAATGTTGTTTCGTTGTTATTGCAGGTAAGATTAATGATTAGAATAAATGATTGTTTTATACCTTTTGTATGAAGTAATAAAAAGAATCTTGTTATTGCAGAGCAACAAATTCGAGTTACATATTTCTAACTAATAGAAAACAGATACATTACAAAACAACATATATATATATATATATATATATATATATATATATATATATATCATAAATCCATGGATAGGAATAACGCAATTTGTTTGAGAACAGTAACTTAGTTTTATAACCACCTATGATTTTAAATATTTTGATAATGGCTTCAACACTTCTGTACGTTTGTTTTAACATTTAATATACATATGTACACATTTTTGTAGCACAATGTAAAGTTTTGACCTTATAAATAATTAAAAATTATTATATTTAAAATGTTTATACACTAAGGAAAGAGGTAGTTAGTACGGAAACATCAACTCAAAACCCTGGAACTGGACTAGTAATGAGTAGAGAAGTACTCCGCAGTCCATCGTCCATAAGATTTCAGAAGAAATAATAGATGTTTGCAGATTATGACTTATAACAGATTATTGCAACACTTAACTACACTTAACGTGCGTTTAACTCGAAAACAATGTGTCATAGGCCTTTTTAAATCAGGTGAATAAATCGTATATTAAATCGATAAGCAATGTAGACTAAAACTGTGACATGCAAAATATCTTTCCCTTCCAACAGCTCAATATTTTAACTTCAGTGATGAATGGGATTTAGAAATGATGTCAGCCATTTCATATTTCAAAATTGGTATAAACATTGGAGAGATAAATTCTGGATCAAATACAGTTTTGGCCTAAGCATTAGCTATTATTGTAATTGATAAAAGAGCACTCAATGCCAAAATTAATGAGAAACTGATTAGTAATTAAACTTTACACCAAATCAGTACATATCTCTGGTTACACTAAAGGTCTTAATAAGCTTCATTAAACTTGATTGTACCAGATGTAGCAAATAGTTAATGTTCAATGCAGTTATTTTACCACCCAAAACAAAAACGTTACTCAATGGAAAATACAAATGTTATCCATTATTGCACAATACCAAACTATTACATAGTATTGATAAATGCAAATTTTGTCTAAATTACTCAGTGTAAAAACATTACATAAGCAATAATGATTTTCAACTATTATTATGTATATGTATTAATAAATTGGCCACTTTCTAAAAGGGGAAATGAATTTAATGTTCAAACAAACACTCTTATATTAAGAAGACTGGGGAAATTGTGACACTAAATTGACGAGATTACTAAATAACGCGTGCTCTTTGCATACTCAAAGTGGAGTTTCAAACGACAAGAGTGCAAGTAGGATACATTAACATTCAAGCACGAATATTTACAAATAGCTTCTTCCATTTTATTTATGCATTACCAACTACAAGTTTGTTCAAGAGACATGCAAAGTTTTAGTCAACACAGTTTAAATTACCTTTGATTTGGATTACATGTGGTTGCTACTTCGCTCACCTGCGATAGTCCACTTCTAACTCAGTTGCTATCGATTGATTGATTGATTGTCTTCTTGTTTGCAGGTGCGCCAACTGCTTTGGTTTTTAGTCCCGTAAGTGTAGTGCTTTTTCTCTGGAGATAGCGGTGATCTTACCCCGCTGGATGGCGAGATCCGGCGCCGACTAACCGTCGGCTAGTGGGGTTTCCCCCTAACCAGGACTCTCCCACCAGATGAGCACCACCCCAGCCGGGACAAAATCTAAGCTCCCGACCGGTCCCCCAGAATATATGGTATTGTAGTGCGCGGTCCGTGGCCCGTTTGGTAGGGTACTGCTCCGGCATTCGCCTGGTGTCGATCGGAGAAACCACGGAATACTACCGATCAGAGCAGCCGCTCTCTAGAATGTTCCTCCAGACAGCTACTGAATGCGACCAACTGATTCGACCTTGTGTCGAAAATCCTGCCGCCTTCTGGACTCGAACCACGGACGTCCCGGTCAGAGGCGCTGCAGTGCCATCAGTTGATGCACTGAGCCACCGCCCATATCAGTTGCTATCATTAGTAAAAAATAAAAATATGGAAATGCTCTTCTTCTATACTAATAAAAGTGAATTCAACGACATGTAATCGACATCGATTCCACAAAAATGAATGTATAAATAGATACGAAATATTTACAGGCTCTTCTTTAGGATTTGACGCAGTGTCCTTGCAAAGTTTGGTAAAGATTAATACCAAGAAAATGCGGAAAAATAACCAATTAAATAATACGCAGGTAAATGCACCACGGTCGCTATTTTGGTCTGTACTAAGAGACGGTTCCTACTTCTGCCAGCCAGCAGCAGTGCGTTAGAATCACAGAGGAAGCGTAGGGGATGGTTGTAAGTGACCGATCTCCTTGAAAGTTGGGTACATCTGTGTGTTTTCATGGAGATTTGTATGCTTTTTCATTTTTTTTATTACACTAGGACGGCGCTGCAGGTTTGCTGATGACGCCTCAGAAATGCAATTTCAATCGTGGGAACCCAACTCATTTTGCTGGCCTTGGTTCTTTCTTCTTATGGCAGCGAGACTGAAGAGGCCAGGAGGAACGAGCACAACGCGGAGAGAGAATTGAGGGAAAAAGATAGAGATGGAAATAGAGATAGAAAAAGAGAGAGGACAGGAGAGGGATGGAAAAAGTTAAGGAAAATAGAAGGAGAAAGAGGAGGAAAGATAGAGCCAAAAGAGTGGGAAATAGGGAAAGGTAAGAGAAAGAAGAAAAAAGGAAGAGAGGAAAATATGGATGGGTAAGAGAGAGGAAAAAGAGAAGCGAAAAGTGGGAGTAGGGGGAACGAGACAGGGTAAAACGAGAGAGGGAAAAAATGAAAAGAGGAAAAAGAAAGTTAAAAAGAGAAAAGGAAAAAGGCGAAAAGAGAGTACGAGGAATGAGTGAGTAGGGTAAAAGAGAGAAGAACAAAGGGAGTGGAAAGATGTAGAAAGCAAACAAAAAAGGGGTAAAAGAGAGGAAAAAAGAAGGAAAAGATCGATGACAAAAGGGAGATGGCAAAGAAAATGGAAAAAGATAAGGAGAAGGAAAAAAGTGGAAAAAGCGAGGAGGAAAGAGAAGGGGAAAAGGAAAGAAGAAGAAAGACATAAGGGGAAAAGGGAGAAAAGGTAAATGAGAGCGAGGGAATAAAATGACTGGGGAAAAGAGAGTGGGAGAAAGAGAGAAGGCGTAAAGAGAGAGGAGGGAAAGAAAGAAGGGGGAAGAGTGAAGGAGAAACGATAAATGAGGGAAAGAGAAAGGGAAAGAGAGAGGGAAAAGGAGAGGTCGGGATAGAAGAGGGAGGGAAAAAGCGATGAGGAAAGAGATGGAAAAGAGGGAGAGAGAACAGGTGAAAGGAGCATGAAGAGAGCAGGACAAAGTCCGCTGGTTCTGCTAGTCATTTATAAGGCAATCAGCATGAGGTGACTTTATAAATTGAGGAAGCCATTCAGACGTGTTAACGAGCATGTCCATTCATTTCGGTAGGAGACGCTCGTATGGAATATTTAAATACGGGAGTTAACAAAATGGAGGAATTGCAACCATTTTCTAAACCTCTATCGGGAAAGCGAATAAACAACGAATACGAACAGCAATTTCAAAGAGAAAAAAAGGGCATTTATTTACAGAAAATATTTTATTGGTTTGGTACGAAACCGTAACACACCAAATATTGCGGTATCACATTGGCAGTCAAGGTGGGGCAGATGTATTTACGAAAAATAGTGAAAAATACTACGCTGGAGCATCTCGCCCTAAAGTAATATGCTAGTCTACCTAATGATAAAATTCATGGTGATATTCTACCCATGGTCGAGTCTATTTCCTGTCCCACCCTGCCCAGTCCTGCCCCGAATTTGATTCATTAAAATTATGATAAACAAATTATTCAATATTTCAATAATAAATTTTCAAACATAAGTAAACCATGTGTTCATAAAATGGACTTGTATGTGTCCTCGTTATGGCTTAAATGCATTTTATAAAATAGGTGTATATAACAAAACGTTTCAACACGGATTGCCGAACGTGAGGTAAATTGTAAGAAAAGGAACCAACATCCATTAAATCGTTTCACTATGTAAGGAAAACTGCTGTGAACAAAGTTCATATGCTATAAACATGAACACCCACGCCTTGGTATCTTTGCGTTTTGGGGCTTATTCTTTTGACCAACCTCTGCGCCATTTTCTAAGATGAGTGGCCTAGACTGGGCATCACCCGCCCTTGCTGCCACCATATGCAAAGTTTCTCCCTCTTCGTCAACTGAATTAGGATCAGCTTTGCTTTCGAGGAGCAACTTTATAATCTGATGATGACCCTTAATAGTAGCGTGATGGAGAGCCGTCTGGTGGAATTTGCCTCTCTGACTGACGTGGGCGCCATGTTCTAAGAGGAGTTCTGTGGATTGCGCATCACCCTTCACTGCCGCTTCATTAGCGGGTTTCTCCTTGTCTACTACATTAGATCGGCTTTGCATTCGAGGAGGAGTTTCATAATCTGATGATGACCGCACATACAGCGTAATGGAGCGCCGCAGCGATTCTCGTTCTTTGACTGGACGTTCGCAATCTATTCTAAGAGAATCTCTGTGGATTGTGCATCAGCCTTCAAAGGTTTCATTAGGGGAGTTTTCGCCCTATTCGTCTACTGCATTAGGATCAGCTTTGCTTTCGAGGAGGAGCTTCGTAATCTGGTGATGACCGCTCTTAGTAGCGTAATGGAGCGCTGTCCAGTTGTCGCCATCCTTTGACTGACGTCGGCGCCATGTTCTAAGAGGAGCTCCGTGGATTGCACATCACCCGTCTATGCTGCCATCATTAGCGGAGTTCTCCTCTTGTCTACTGCATTAGGATCAGCTTTGCTTTCGAGGAGGAGCTTCATAATCTGGTGATGACCGCACATACTAGCGTAATGAAGCGCCGTAAAGTGGTTCTCGTCCCTTTGACTGACGTCTGCTCCGTGTTCTAAGAGAAGCTTCGTGGATTTATATTACCCGACTGTGCTGCCCTCATTAGTGGAGTAACCTTTGCTTTGTCTACTGCATTAGGATCTGAAGCGTCCGACCATGGGACACCTTGAAATGTTAAAAGTCCTACACGTGCTGTGTGTAGCGCATGTTCTTTTAGATGAGATCCATCGATGGCTAAATTAGATGTTCTCGCTTGGTTAAACCAACTCGCGAGGGTAGTTTCCAGTTCTTCCATCGGAGACATTTTCAGTGATTTTTGCAACTTCGAAAAGGACGGGCCGCATCTCGCGTAGCACTTTTGAATTTGCTCACGTTGTTTTGTTATTAAATTCGAAGTGGACCTGATTTTGGGTGAGGTCTGCTTGCTTTCCAACGTGAGCATCAAGTTTTTCTAAAATACGAATTTTCTCATCGAGTGAAAATGATTTACGTTTTTTTCTCCACGTTCAAGAACATTTTTCGTGCAACGCGTGCTAAATCAGAAAGCTAGCAGGAAAAGGATCCCCTTGTCCGTCAACGGCGAATAGCAAAACGCATAACATTTATATGTATCCCTATCACTCTTCCCGAAACTGACAGTCATTGCCGCCTTTTCTTCGTAATGTCAGTTCGAATGAAGAGTCTTGTGCAAAATCTTAATTTCGGGTTTACTTACAATAGGAGTTCAAAGTCAGACGCAAAATCGAGGAAAAAGTAAAATCGCGAAAATGTAAAATCGAGGAATATTATACATTACTTATATGAAAGTTTTGCCGGGACTACTTAGTTATGACGTAAATTCCGGGAAAATGTAAAATCGGGATCATAAAATCGAAGTTTCACTGTATACTTTTTCAAAATTTTGGGCAAATTATATTAACAAAATATTTGGAAAACTACAATTTATTGTGAATATCCTCCTGAGTATTTTTTAAAAAGGTATGTGAAGTTTGGTAGTCCGAGATTTTTTAACGTTTGCGTTGTTAAAAAACATGGGGACCAATTAAAGTTCAAAGCTTTTTCTTTTCCCCCTAAAGAACAGGTGATCCATATCTCTGAAAAGTTGCACATTCAAAATTAAATCTAGACTTTGATTATTAATGCAAGGCTTGTATTGCCAATAGGTGAAATGTTTAATGCAGGTGATATGCATTGCAAGGTAGATAGATAGATAGATAGATTTATTAAAGTTCGCTTGAGCTAATGCTCGTGGCAAACATTATTACAATTAGATATACAATTACAAAAACTATTACGAATATTTACAAATATAATTACAATTAGAATTAGAGATTAATATCCTAGTTATAATTAATTTTGAGTTATCTATATGTTGACTTATAGCTTTTCTAACACTTCACTCCACTTCACTTCACTTCATTTCACTGGCTGCACTACACTCCCCTCCGTGCCCCACCACACTACACTTCACTGAATAAGAGACATGACTATATTATTAATAATACTAACGATTATAATAATGAAACTAATAATAATAATAATAATAATAATGATAAAAGTCCCAGTGCTATTAATGATGACCTACATAGAATTAAGTATTTTTTAAATTTCACTACATTAGAAGGAAGAGTCTCTAGTCCTTTGCAGGTAGTTTGTTCCAATCTACTATAGTACGATTCACAAAGGAGAACTTGCCTACATCAGTTCTTTGCTTTCTACATCGTATTTTCCAGGGATGGTCTCCTCTACTTTTATAATCAGATTTCTGTAATCTTTACTGATGTCTGCCCATGCTGAGTCCCCTTTGTATGTCTTGTACATTACGCATAAACGCGCCTGTTCCGTCTCTTAGATAAGGGTTCCCATTCATCTCGTCCATCAACGCGTCCATGATTTACAAACTTCCCGGCCCGTTTTTGAATTTTATCTAACGCCTCGATTTGCCCTTTTCTGTACGGGTCCCAGCAGGCCGCTCCGTACTCTAAAATAGGACGAACAAGTGAAGTATATGCCAAGTATCGGGCATTCGAACTACTGTTTTTAGAATGCGCATTACAAAGTGCAGCGCCTCCATGATTTTTGACCGTATTGTTAATATGATCCGACCAACCAAGTCGCTACGCAGGACCAAACCAAGTACTTACAGTTTTACACGCGGTATATCGTTAGTTCCTAACTTGTAATTCGAGTGTACATTCGAGCGAGATTTGTAAAACAAATGAATTTACTTCTTTTCCGGATTTAATTCCATCTTATTTCTGCACGCCCAGTTCCATAAACAGTTAAGATCGTTCTGTAAAACATTTTCATCCGAAGACGCGCCAATACTCATATATATTATGCAATCATCAGCGAAAAGTCTAACTTTCGATTTTATTCCAGTTGCAATATCATTAATAAACGCTAAGAATAGCAATGGCCTTAACACACTCTCCTGGGGGCCCAGAGGTTACATCGGCTTTCGATGAGTGTTTGTCACCTATTCTGACTGCTTGAGTTCGGCCCGTAAGAAATTCTTTTATCCACAAGATTATTCGATGATCTAATCCAGTTTTTGACAGTTTTTCAATTAAAAGGCCATGTGGAACCAGATCAAATGCTTTAGAAAAGTCTAATATTACTGCATCTACCCTACTCCTTCGTCTAATGAATCTGCTATGTCCTGACATAAAGAAATAGTCTGGCTGTCGCACGAATAGCTAGGACGAAAACCGTGTTGATTTTGAAAAAGCCAGTCGGTTTTATTCCAGACTCGTCTAATATATTCCGCAATCATGTGTTCCATCTGCTTGCATACAACTGATGTCAAACTTATAGGCCTGTAATTATTAACAATCCTTTGTCTCCTCCTTGTGAATCGGCACTACAATTGCCTCTTTCCAATTTTGAGGAATCGTATTATTATTTACAGTGACATCCATTAACCTAGCAAGGTAAGGAATCATGGCTTCCCTCCCAATTTCAATATTTCTCCTGGTATTCCGTCAGGACCTACAGATTTATTTTTCCTAATTTTTGCAATCCTTTTCTAATAATTCCTGCATCGACTCTAAAGGTTTCTATAACGGGTGTTGATTTATTTACTGAAATCTGATCCTTCGGCTTGAAAACCGACGCGTAATGCCTATTTAAACAAGCCGCCTTTTCACTGTCATTTGTAATTAACGAACCGTCAGCTCCGCAGATCGCTGGAATATTTTCTTTGTTCCTTTCTTATGTCTTACATACTTGAAGAAATTTTGCCAACAGTTCAATCGATCGTTTAGAATAGATTTTAGGTAATTTTCTTGGGTATGTAACTTTAATTCTAGTAAGTCTTTAGATAATTGTAGAAAATTATTTTTGTGTTCTTTGTTTACATTGCGTTTACTATACGCTTTCCTAACCTTCCTTTTCAGTCGCCTCACTTCTTTGTTGAAATAGACCGGATCCGAATTGCACCGTAGTTTCTTGGTAGGCACGAATTTTTCTAAGCATTCTAAAATTATGTTCCTAAAGTTTGTCCATATCTGTTCTACTGTACATCCGCTAGAAGCCCAAGTTGAAAATTTGCTTTTCAAATATAATTGCATGTTTGTAACATCTGTTCTATAAAACTGAAAAATTTTTCTTTCTTTAACGGGATCGTTTCGCTTACCCTCTCTGCACATTTTTAGAAGGACTCCTTTGTGGTCGCTAATTCCAGGAATTATTTCGCATGAAAGAAGTTTGTCCACCGGTCGAATAAGGAAAACGTCCAGTAAAGCATTATCGCGTGTCGGTTTAGTCACTACCTGCGTTAAGCCGTTGTCCCAAACCAACTCGTTAACGAGGCGTTGGGCGGCGCCTTCAGCCCCACATCCCCTCCCAAGTAGCGTGCGGTAAATTTAAGTCTCCTCCGATAATGACGTTTTTCCCACTTTTCCTGATTGCGCGGGTTCGCTCTACAAGTCTTTGCAACGGTTCGTGCCCATCTTTCTGTGACCTATACGCACCTATAATTTCCCATTGGTTTTTTGAATTTCTATCTCGAATGTACACCTATTATTTCAAATTTATCATCCACCCATGCCTCTACTGCTTCAAAGTTGTCTTTTACGCATATAAAAACACCCCCGCCAATGCGATCTATTCTATCACGTCTGAATGTTAAGAAATTTTGTCTGAAAATTTCAGCGTTTAATATTTCCGCATTGAGCCATGATTCCGTACCTATCACGACATCTACATTATAAGATTCTACAGTGTTCCAGAAATGAACAGCTTTATTATAAATACTCCTACAATTAACCTGCAGAAAGACCAGAGACTCACCTTCTGCGCGATTACATAGTGAAAGTCCGTCTCTCGCCACCGTTCTCGCGTCGTTGTCCGCCGTAATGTCGCCGTTCGTCGTCGCTGCCCCGCGCCGCCGTCCTCGCCGCCGTCACCGCGACACTGTCCGTCGCCGCTGCGTCGCCGTCCCACGCCGCCGTCGCCGCGTCGCCGTCCCTCGCCGCCGTCACCGCGTCGTCGTCCCACGCCGCCGTCACCGCGTCGCCGTCCCTCGCCGCCGTCACCGCGTCACTGCAGGTCGCAGCTACGTCGTCGTCACTCGCCGCACTGCAGTCCGCCGTCGACATTCCCACACAAACCATTTTTTGGGTTTCGATATCCCTTGCCGCCACCGCCATGCGGTCTCACGAGCTTGGCGCGGAACGTTTCGGGCCTCCTACGCGCGAGAAGAGTCCACCCAGCCTTTTGGACCCCGAGCGATTTAAATGCAAGCCGTCACGACCGAAATCGCCGTCCTGCAACCAAGAATTTGGGTCCACAAAAAACACCTTTCTAGTTTGCGCCACCCATTCGTACATCCGGTTGACTACATCAACCCGTCTCCACGGAATGCCGCGACGCCTGAGAATCCCACTAATATATATTTTGCACTTGGCTTTTCTTGCCTTTCACCGGCGACGCCTGAGAATCCCATGACGAAGTCCAGATTTCTTCTCCTGAGATCGTTTGTACCGACATGTAGTATGACGGTATCTGGCGTTCCGAGATCCCTATTCTCCACATACCTTCGCAGCTGCTCAGTACGAATTCCCGGGAGGCACACAACATCCATATGTTTGTTGTGATTACCTACGTGCCTGACTATCGAGTCTCCAATTACGAGAATGGGTTTCTCGCAGTTGGAGCCTCTACGACTGGCTGCGCGGCGTCTCCTACTGGAACAGCTCGGAGTTTCGCCTCCAGAGCTGCGTTTAACTCCTGCAACTCTTGGATTTGCAGAAGAGCAGCATCCAGTTTCTCTTCCAGTAGCCGGACTCGGTTTTCTTTGCACTTGTTGCAAAACCATTTGCCGTTAACCATGTCTCCGTTTTTACCACAACTCGCATGGTACCACAGTTCACACGACTCGCACTGTTTCCCTGATTTCAAGTTGCTGTTCCCGCAGAAGAGCAGCATCCAGTTTCTCTTCCAGTAGTTGCTTCAATTGCAGGTCCCGGATTAGGTTCGACACCTCCAATTAATAAGAGCACCGCTATCGTGGTCGCACACGACGACGCTGCTCCGGCAGCTGCACCGTCCCCGCGAAACGATGCCGAGGTTGCCGGCGCTGTGCACGAGGAAAAGCGCGCGGCCCACGCCCCGATGCGCGCCCGATACTCCTGCAGGTAGCAACCCATTGTCTCACCCGGAGCTCCGCTAAAGCACGTCCAACCGCTACGACGACCAACAACAGAATGGTACTAATGGGTAATCAGACTTACAAATTTGTGACACTTCATCAGCAAATACTGTTTAAAATTTAATCTTTATCATTCACAATATTGTATATTTAATTTACATTTAAATGATTATAAATATTTTCTAATGAAGTCCTAAATTAAGTAATTTAACTTGGATTATTAGAAAACAATTTATGAAACCATTTTCAGTAGTCCATTTGATATCTGATTGTAATCATGAGTAATCAGGAATTTAGTGGAGAGATATGTATCAAAAATAGTTTCAAGAGTTTTGGGTTTAACCCAGATATTGCCGAAACTATTTTTTTCGGAGCATTGCAATAAAATTTTAAAAGATGGTATAAAAAACGAAAAATTATGTGTTTTCTTTTAATAAAAAGTTATATCTATAATAGAATCTTCAATAAACAGGTGTCCTTTGAAAAGGCAATATGTAGAGCTGTGAGAAGGAAAATATTAAGGATAAATGAAGAAAATTATGAAAGATATATACTGACAAAGATATATATATATATATATATATATATATATATATATATATATATATATATATATATATATACAACAGTTTCAAAAACAGTGTTTTATTTATACTGTGTAGTAAGTTATAAAACAATCTTAAATGCAGTGCTAAAGAGCATTTTTTACAAAAGAAGTTACACTTCTTGTAACACTGCACTGACCACCCCGTGTTCGTTTTGATATGAAACAAGACAACGAATTCTATCAGATCTTGTATATTCATGTAGATTTGCAGACGATCTACTAGCATCTCTTTTTGTGCTCTTTTCAAATGTTGCTAAAATGCCAGCTGCAACTGCCCTCCTAAAGAACAGGTGATCCATATCTCTGACTTCTCGATGTAATTGCCAAGCATTGCTCAGCCATGTTCATACAATGATGAGCGGAAAATACTTTCCACGTGTAGACACTCTGTAAAAACTAATATTTTCATTTGCTCTATCGACACCTTCCATATTTGTTTTCTATTTCTGTGCAATTATCAATTCTACGTAATTACCTTTCAGCATCGGGAGGGGGGGAATCAAACAGGTTTGGCTTTGCGGCAGCTCCCTCGCCGCAATTGTAGCAATTTGTCATTGTAGCAATATTGTAGAAAAACAACAAGGGATATCTACAAATCTCACGGCCTCGGGTAGATTTTCTTTGCACAAATCTCACGCAACTCTCACTCTCATGGCCACAGGTTGATTTTCTTTCCACAAATCTCTCGCACCACTCTCACGGTCTCGGGTAGATTTTCTTTCCACACATCTCTCACGTCACTCGCAACACTCTCATGGCCACGGGTAGATTTTCTCCACGCCCAGTTCACGCCACAAGCGTTCGGTACAGCAAGCGCTTCGGAAAAAACGAAGAAATTTGAAAACATGGAAACAGCAAGTTGCGTTCTCTTCTGTAGTAGAGATGGGCTTAATAGCTTTTCTTCAATAACTTATCACAAAAACAGCTGACTCGTAATAGCTGTTATTAATAACAGTTGAAAAATAACAGGTCCAAGACCAGCAACCCAACATGGCCGTCTGCTAAGAATTAAAGCAGTTGTAGCCACTGCTTAGAGTTAAACAACGCAAAACGAATAATGTTGGTAGCACCGTAAAGCTTGTGCAGCTATTTTCTACGCCGAAGCGCATTTCTGCCAGTAACGGCGAGGTACCGTAGTGCAATCTGACTAACCCAGCGCGTAGCACAATTATTCCACGCATGGGTAACGAGATTCCCCCGCCCAAAAGAATCCACATCTGCCAACCTGCTGCCGAGGCAGCGGACTTGGAAAAATTAGGAAGCGGGCCAGCAGCGCTGGAGGGGTCTTGGCGGCTTGAGGAGCCCCAGGGAAAACCACGTGGAGGTGCCCCATAGGCCATAGGTGTGCCTGCCATGGTTACTAAGGTTGCCCAATTCGGGCATTCTAAGACCCGGGCGCACCACCACCGGAATCTCCTACCCACGCCCGACGGTGACGTGGGCTTTGGGGCGTTTTTAGTGCCCCAAGGGCCGGTAGCAGCCTCCTGCGCTCCGAAGAGCGACTCCTTGTACCGGGGTTTCTCGGTTTTCGCCAGAGTCCCCGTTAGTGTTATCTAGTTGGCACCCCGAAGAGGTGGGGATTGACTTGGAGCACGCCGTTCTCAGGGCCGCCCGCAAAATGCAACCTACTCAACCAACAGCGCCTACTTTCCCTAACATGTTTGGACAGAGAAGCAGCTGATATGAACGAGACTGGATGAACTGCCAGGATGAATAGTAATTCATAAAATGTGCTATTAAACTATTGTGGCACATGGTGTGTAATAATGGCGAATTATGTATTAATGAATATAATTTGAACACTGGCAAATCATGATTGTTTAGCTGCAGTGAAGCTGTTATCGTACAAAATGGTTGCCAAAAACTTGTAGTACATAGTTCGGATTGGGCCCAGTAGGTTGCAGTTCTATGCATTTCAACCGATAACTGCTAATAACAGGATAAACAAAATAACTGTTATTTCACGTAACAGTTACGAAACGTTAACGGTTAAGAAATAACAGTTTAGATATTAAGAGCACATCCCTATTCTGTAGTTGTTAGAAATGCTCGCCAGAAGGTACTGCTGATCCCAGCAACGTACGTAACTTCCGGGCCGGAGATGGCGCGGACCCAGTCCTCTCCCACCACAGCGTACATTCGAGAAAGTGGTGGGAGTAGTGGGCTGATCCTATCTTCTGACGGCCCCTGCTAATGCGCTTTGAATTTCATGTGGATATTCACGGCCGAAGTGCATTACAAAATTCATTGCAATATGCGAACATAGTTGTCCTTGTCATTTTCAAATACAGATGCCTGATATCTGTTTTTGTTGACATCATTCTGGCAAGTCATTAAATAAAGTTCACCTTATAGAGCAATGTTAATTTACCTTTGGATTTTCTCCCCATCCTTTCCAGGTGATATTTTGTTCCAATTCATTTGTAATTTTAATTTTTCCCCTTTTGAGCAATCGTCGCAGGTGTTCTGCCAACACGGAGAATTTATTTACTGTTAATGACACCCTTCAACACAATTTGGTTGACTCAAGCCATGCAAGTCTGCACAGTCATGTTTAATCGTGTATTCCTCCAGGAGCGAAGAAAAGTATTTCTCCAAAAATGTTATTTTTGTCCTTCCTACTTGTGACAGATCAATTTCGATGCAAACAAATTGGTTAAATCATGCGTTCCTTCCTACAAAAACTAATTTTTATTTCGAAATTCATCTGAATACCCTTCAAAAGATTCACACTTTCTCGGTAATTTTTATCTTTCAACATTTCATCAATTCAACACTTCTAGTTCTGGTATGAAACGCCAACAAAATCACTTCGAAGTTTCCACTGCCAAAAATTCAGAAAACAACAAATGAATCATCCACGAAAGAAACTAGATCGCGAAATATCCGAGAAAACCCCAAGAAAGGGAAGCACAGTCGAATTAAAAATAAGTGAAGGAATAAAGCGAAATGCACAAACAGCTCGTTTCTATTTGCCTCCGTTTTCGCATTTCAAAGTTATTCCATGCTTAAACTGTCTCCGGGGTTTAGCGGTTGCCACGGAAACTACACTTCACGTATTCCATGCTCTAGTTATTCCACGTTTATTGGAAGGAGTTTTCCTATTTTCGGCTAAGCCCAGAATACAATTTATACCACATTGATACATACAATAAATGTCCATACACTCCACACCGTACAAATTTTTCAGTCCAACTGGATTTGGTTTCCTCTAACAAATTGCTTCATCACAGTTCTCCCTTTGAATGGGATCATCTGTTCATCCACACTTTGCTCTTCTTCGTGCTGAAGGTTTAAACATGTTTCTCGAACTCTGTCGAGAAGAGGTAGCACTTTCCACAACTTGTTTTCTTTAGAAACAGAAAAGTCGTTGTCTACCAAATGCAAATTATTTCTAAGTTTAAATACTCTATTTACAGATATATTGTCTGCAATCAAAGGTATTCTAGTTTGCTGTTCCCAATATATTCTTATACGTGGAAAATTTAATGAACCCATCATTACATGAACTCCAAATAATTTTCTCATTTCAAAACTATCACAATTTACAGATCACCAGTTTTCTGAACAGAATACAAATTTGTTTGAGGCCAATAGTTCAAATATTTCTGTGTAAAATATTGCGAAAAGTATTCAATCGAGTTTTTATTTCTCATTCCATGTAATAGGTTAACCCGTGAAAGAAGAATTACAATCTTCGAAACCGTTCTTCTCCATTTCCAACGATTTTCGTTTGGAGTTTCTAGTTCAATTCTTCGTCAGATGTATCATCACCATCAATAGCAGAAACAGGTATACATGTCTGAACAGGTTCAGGCGGCTCCATGACCCATCTTCATCACCAGAGAGATCAGAAAGTTGACTGCTATCCAAGTTGTAAGCATATTCTTCAATTTCAGTTCTTGTCAATGAAGACCTGTTGTAACCTTTAAGCAATGGATAGTAAAATTGTAAGTTCTAATAAGTATAATACAACATAAAAGAAAACTTGTATCTCATTTAGTCCGAAAATCAAGAAATTTTGCATCAAAACAAAAGCGCATGAACTAACCTCACTCAACATATAATGCAATGTTTCGACACAAAGGTGGCAAATGACACTGGCAAAATTACAAAATTTCTCACAATGTTATTATTGCAAATTTTCCAATGCGATCATATATACTATTTATACGTACCTTAATGCACGTTAATATCCACCAAAATTCCAAAATACAACGAAGGAGACCGCAATAACAAAACAATCACATGCGACACAACGCCATGCACACAGATCATACCGGTATAAACAAATTGCCATTTTGACCAAAAATGAAACCACAAGAAGCGCGCCTGGTGGCAATCGCTGGAAACACGTTGTTGGCAATTGCCATCGGCGTGCCGGAAGGAGACATTCTCCGTTTCACGTCTGTAGCTTCAGAAACACAGTGGTGTCAAATGCCACCACAGTGAACGAAAGGGTTAAAACCCACTTAGAATTGAAATACGAACGTAGAATTTTGCAGGGATGTTATTTAAAGTATAAACTACTTTTTAAAGTAATTTTTGAAAAATGCATTTTTTGAAGATTTTCATCTGGGTCTCCCATAAATTCATTTGTAAATTTCATTTTTATTGTATGCATTTGTACATATTAATCCAAATGTTGAGAGCTATTGAGCTGTTGGGCACTATGGTAGTACATTCTCGGAATGAGGGTGGTATATTATTTTCATTAGACTGTTCATCGCAAAAGGCTCCATTTCTTGAGTACTGATTTGTGGACATAATGTCTTGTAAAGATTTATCTGGGAGATGCTGATTCTCATAGTTCTTAACTTCGTATTCATTGACAAGATTAGCAACTTACCCTTTAATTTCGATTTGTATGGGAATGCTGATCGTCCGTACAGTTCGTTCCATTGCCTTAAGAAAGATAATCAAAGCAACAGTTTCAGCAACTGCAGATCTTGTTTTATTTTTAAGATATTCTTGCAAAACCTGCACAGGAGGGTGAGGACTCTGTTTTAAACGAGGTTTCGATTCCACAATGCGTTTCTTTATTAATTAGACTGTTGGTGATGTAGATATCTTATTAATTCAAAGTAAATAAAAGATGTCTGGTATCATTTTATATTTTGCTGAAGATCTTGATCGCGAGCGATCATTGTCGAGGGCAGAACTCGTTTTCCGCCCAGCAGCTACAAGTTCGACAATGATCGCTACGCGATCGAAAAGATCCTCAGCAGAAATATAAATTGGTACCAGACAACAACTGTTTTATTTATTTACTTTGTGTTTCTTTATCTTAGGCGCTACATTAGGCATTCTGCATTCCTTCTCAGTCACCTCTTCTTCCCTTCGTTGTGCTCTTGAGTTATTTCAACATTATCAACAAACCGCTAGAAGAATGCGTACGTTCCCGTATTCAACAATTAAATCTGAACTTTGGTTTCTTTCTTCCATGTGCGGTACGAGAAATGACATACCAGATTCAAATTTCAGGGTCGTATTTATTTAGCCACTTGGCCTTGTGTACCCTTCTTTAAAGATTTTATGAAGCTGTCTCTTACGGACATCCATCGCTTCTTTCATTCTTCAACTGAAAAACAACACCAAACAGATGTACCGAAAGTGAAAATATAGTGGATCTAAATATTTTATTATATTTTTTTCTCCATTAAAAACCATAGTTAGAGATTAAGAAAAGCATTTGATATCTTTTAAAACAAGATGAAACAATGGATGAGAGAATGTGTGAAACACTGAACATTCAAACACTGGATGGGATATACAAAAACATTAAAAATTTATTCAAGGTTAAGTCTAAGTACAAAATTAGGATATTTATTATTCATCTCACGTAATTTTGCCAGTGCTATTTCTAACTCCACTTTCAAGATTTCTTTTCAAAAAGATTCTTCATCAGTTTTGTATTTTTCCGTTTTGCTTCCAGTTCTTTTATTTTCAATTCTGTCTCTTGTATTTTCAATTTCATTTTACTTACTTTTGTCATGTGAAGTCCTTTTATTTTATTTTTACTGGTCTGAGACGTTGCCATTAGTTCAACTTTATCCTACACACCACTTAAAGTTTTTCTTGCGTTTGCTTCCAGAACTGCGTGGTGTGTATGCTGTCAGGTCTGGATTGTGTTCTGGTCTGGATTGTGGAGGTACATTTGACTCCTGAAGCATAAGATTAGGTTCGCTTTCACCACTCGTACTTTGCATGTGAGTGTTTTGCTCATTAATTTGTTGAACTTCAATTATGATTGGTTAATATCACTATTGAATTCCAATGTTTTGGGACATTAATCTCGCACACTGGTATATCCACTGCTTGAGGCACATCCATCTCGCACTATGGTAACTCATAATTATTTACTAGCGATTCACATTCGTAGTTTGCATCACTCAAATTCGTTTGTCAACGGAGTGACTTGTTCTCTGATTAGGCCTACAACCTCATGTATAGGATCTACAGCCTCACTGCTAGCACCACCACATCTTTTACTGTTGTAATAACTTAGTTTTGTGTACTCTGGTATTTTCTTGCCTTCCCTTCATGACCTCATATAGGGTTTTCAATTGTTTCATCGTGCGCATCTATTTGTGCATTAACATTTTGACATTTTGTTCCCCAGCAATCAGCTTTCGCTTTATTCGTTACTCCGTTGGTAACCTTACTCTCTATTATGCCCAAATGCTGGTTCACAATTTTAGTGAAAACATTTTCTCTCTTTCTGAAAATCTTCCTCTAACGCGTTTCACTTTGTCCATTGTAGTATTTTCATGAGATTCCATAATTTTCGCTAAAACACGCGTACAAGGACAGCACAACACAGGATAACCAAACCATGAGACTAGCACGCGGTAAACAACCTGACGAGACGAGAGCGTTCGAATTCGAAGGAAGTTTATACAAAGACAGTCCAGCGGAAGGAGGAGGAGGCTTTGGACTTCTTCAAAGAACTTGTACGAACCTTGAAAACTACAGTCCATTTCATGTTTTTTTCTTTTTACAGAAGGAATAGTAAACGGTTCGTTAAATGTCACTCTTGCAACGACCTACTCTTTAAAGGACCCAGTAGTTTTAAAAATCCGTTTGCTAACGACAGAATAAAATGTTACAGGACGCCTTTCTTGCAACCCGCCGTTAGACCCATTGTTCTCCCGAATCCCACCAAAGAATATTGAAAAGAAATTGAACGGGAGTTTAATGATATTTGGAATTTTCCAAAATGTTGAGAGGCTCTAGTTGGCAAGCATTTGGTAATAGAGAAGCCCCCTAAAAGTGGGTCTCTCTATTTTAACTATAAAAATCAACAAGGTATCGTTCTGTTGGCATTAGTGGACGCGAATTATAGATTTATCACCATTGATGTTGGTGCATATGGACGTAATAGTGATGGCAGCATTTTTAATTCATCGAGTCGTGGCAAAAAATTGTCTGCTAACGACCTGGGAACTTCCACCTGGAAAGCCTTTGCCAAATACAAATTCTGTGCCGTATGTGATAGTGGCCAATGCTGCTTTTCTATTGAAAAACAGAATTATGAAACCATATTCCCTTGCGGAATTTAATAACGAACCCAAAGTCTACAATTATCGGCACAGTCGGACCCGAAGAGTTGTAGAAAATGCTTTTGGTCTAAGAAGAAAGTTTAAATGGTACTCAACAAAGTACAATATTGTATCATTGCACCAATATACACATTTATAACAGTAGGTGGGTCATGCGGGTTTCAACTCACTTTGGCAGTGTTCCAAGAATGAGACGAAACCGCATGCGGATTCTGGATCACTTTTGGGCGTGTGCCAAGGGTGGGCTAGTACCCGCACGTGTTTTCGGTGACGTCATCGCGTTGTGTGTGCAAGAATGATCCGAAACCCACATGCAGTTTCCAGAGGTCTTCGGCGTTTCTTATTTGGGATTTTTCGACATACATTTCCACATCGCGTTTCTGTGTGCCTCAGGAGGCGAGTTGTTTTCTCCTTATGCGCTGGTACTCTGCCTTAGCGACGGGTCGCGCGATCGATGAAAGTTACGCTTGCGCCTTTCGGCGTTCCTGTATAAGGCAAATCAGCTCAACTGGGGTTTGTGAAGTAGAAGACGGTGTTTCAGTAAGTTTAGCTGTGGATTCAGAGAAAGCAGTTTTGATTTGATAGTTTAGATGATTTATAGCGCGGTCGATGTCATGAGGGAAGAAAGAGAAGGATTTGATAGCAGTTTGCTGTTTAATTTAGATTGGTATGATTTCCAGGAAGTTTCAGATATAATTTTAGCGGAAGCGGGGGCGGGGAAGATGTCGTGATGAAGAGCGAAGATGACAGGGAGATGATCGGAGGTGAGGTCGTGAAGCGGCTTTGGAGTTGAGAGAGAAAGAGAGGGAGAGTGAAGAGCGATGTCAAGAATATCACAATCAATTGTGTTGGTGATAGGGTTCGTGGAAGGTGGGTGAAAGACCAGCGCGACATCCCCAATCCGGATGCTTCGCGTTGAGGTCCCCGCTATTATGATCGGCGTCCCGAGGGTCAGCAGCGCATCGAGGTCGAGTTCCGCGAGTGGTTCCTGAGGCCGCTTGTAGGCGGAGACGACTACGATCGGCCCACGCGGCGTTCCAATCTCCACCGCTGTGGCCTCGATGTTGGTGAGAGGCGGGGTCACGAGAAGCGTGTGTGGGATCGTACGTCGAATCGCGATTAAAGTGCCACCACCATGGTGAGGGCCAGGCGATCGGAACGATAAATTAGATAGTTGCGGAGGGAGAAGCTGTCGCTTGGTAGCAGGTGACTCTCCTGTATTAAGAGGAGGTGGGGAGAGTAGTCGGAGAGAAATTGGAGTATTTCTTCCTTCCTGCTTAGCCCCCCGTTTGCATTCCAATAGACAAATTTAATTAGGTGATTCGCGTGAGTTTATCGAATATGTCTCCTCAGATTTGAAAATTTCGACAGCTGATTTGATTAGATGGATGATCTTTTTACTCTGAGCCCTGCAGAAGCTTAAAAGATCGCGGAGCTCGGCGAGACCAGAGACAGACGAAGAAGTGAGATCTCAAACTGGGCGCCGTTTCAGCGGGGGCTTCGATTGGTCGGCCGGCTGTGGCGTCGGCGAATTCGGTGCCGATGGGAGTGGGCGACGGGGCCAATGAGAGTGGCGGAAGGCCGGTCGGACGCCCTGGGCGAGCCCGGGTGCACCGTCGTCTTCCTTTGAAGGTGGCGGCCTGCTCCTGGTGGGGAGCTCTTCCGCCAGTGGTGTTCGTTTGTTTATTTTTACTAGTTTTGCGGCCGCCCTATGATTGTCTCATATGTGGGCGGCGCGTAGTCTTGTTGAGTGGTTTTTTTATTTATTTATTTTTTTTTTAAATTTTTTTGATTTTTGTTGCTCCAAAAGAAGTGATATAGTTTCATCAAATCTCCTCCCGTCGTCACACGCTCCCGGTCTCATTTTATTTAATTATTTTATACATATTTACAGTATTGCTTAACCTAGCTTAACCTACCGTAACCAATGATTGTATAAAGACCTAATAATAATAAATGATAAACCTAAATCTATTGATAACCTAAATGCCCTATAAATCCTAATAAATTGAAATGAAAAAAACAACTAATAAAGTGAAACTAAATGAAACCTAATAAATTGGAACCTAATTATGTGAATTTAGCCTACCCAACACCTATTACCTATTTTAGACTATTTAGTACTATATGAGTGATGAATGATATTTACAGTGATGTGGTACAATGATATTTACAGATTATATTACAGATGATATTACAGATATTACAAACACAATAGGTGAAATCAAATAACAGTTTTTCTATGTACAGTGACACTTGATATTAAAAGTGATTGTGATGAAAGATGGAGTGATGGTGAGGATGATACATAGATGGATGGTATATTTTGCACTTATTTACATTTATTTACATATGTGGAATGATGTGAGATGAATGAGAGGGTGATTTCTGGTGAACTGCGGAGGCCGGTGCATTCCTGGTGTGTGGAGGAAGTTCTGTGTTTAGTGTTTATTGTGTGTGTGGTGTAATTGTGTTGTATGCAAGTGATAAGAAAGCTATGGTGGTTTTTGGAAAGTTATATGTGTGGGAGTTTTTTGAGTTTGTGTCGTGATTTTTTTGTGTAATGTTGTGTGAAAGGTTCTGAAGTGGGGGGTGGAGGTGGATGTTGTTGAAAATGTTTTTGATTCTCTCCGTGGCAAGTGTGTGATGGTGGAGGCGATAGTGTTAGTGTTCCTGTTTGTGAGTTCAGTGTCGAGGATTGTTCCGGGGGGCTTGAAAGCGGCGCGAATGAAAGAGTGTTCGGCGCGCGTGAGCTTCTCACGGTGCCTTCCGCGGCCGCCGCCACACCTCGCACGCGTAGAGCCCCGCGCTCCTTACGCACGCGAGGTACAGGCGGATTTTTACCTTATCCTGAAGGGATTTGGTTCTGAAGAGAGGAAGAAGGCGGTGTATTCGTTGTGTCATGTTTTTCCGTGTTTTTTGTAGGTGTGAGTTCCAAGTAAGGCGTCGGTCAAAAGTGACGCCTAAGTATTTAATCTCGTCTTGCCACGGAAGAGAGTGTGCGTGTAGGCGGATGGGCGCGACCGTGTGCGCGTTGTGAGAACGTTTGTGAGTAAATAGGATTGCCTGGCATTTCTGCGCATTCAGCGTGAGGCCGTTTCCGCACTCCAATTCGCGAGTGCATTTGGGCGCGCTGCAGTTTGGCAATGGCGAATTTGATTCGACTATCTTTAACTGCGAACGCTACGTCGTCGGCGTAGATAAAATCGCTCACTCCTGTGGTGCTAGGGGAGTCATTTATGAAGAGAGAAAAGAGGAATGGAGAGAGCACGGCTCCTTGTGGGACGCCGGCGAGAATAGGCGAGAAGAGGAAGTGTAAGATTTGTAGATGACAGAGAAAGATAGAGCTGATAGATAACTTGTGATTAGGTTTAGTAGAAATGTGGGGACGTAGGGCGAAGTTTGTGGAGAAGGAGGGTGGTGGACGGTGTCGAAAGCGAAGGAGAAGTCAAAGAAGAGAGCTGGAAGAGGCTGCGGCGGTCGAGAGTAGAAGAAGCGAAGAGTGCAAAGCGGAGGGCTTGAAGAGCGGAGGAGCGATTCTTCCGAAAACCGAACTGCGTCCCCCTGATTATTCCTCGCTGCTCGAAATCTGGCAGAATTCTCTTGAGAATGAGTTTCTCGAAGAGTTTGCCGAGAATCGGGAGGAGGAGATCGGTCGATAGTTTTCCGGGAGACGCGTGTTTTGCTCGGCTTCGGAATTACGTCACAGTTGCAGATTTCCATGCCGCGGGAAATATTGCACAGAAATGCAGGCGGTGTAAATAGAAGCTAAGAGGCGGGCGGCCTTAGGAGGTAACTCTTTAGCATTTCGCCAGAGAGTTTGTCCGGCCCGCCCGCTCGGTGTCAATGTTTTTGTTGGTCGCTTACCTCATCCTCGGTGATTTGCCAGTCAGACGGTATTTCGTGTGTGGGCGTGGAAAAGAAATTTCGCGGCGGTGGCTGGGAGAGAGGGCCGATAGAGGGCGGAGAAAGCGCGTTTGCAGAGTATCTGCGAATACTTCTGTTGACTGCGGGGTCGTAGGCGGAGGTAGGCCATGGGGCGGTTAAGTGCTGTGGTGGCGGCTATGGGCTTCGTAAGGCCCGTTGCAATTTCCACAGATCTTTGCGTTATTAATTTGCGAGTTTTCGATTAGTTTTTCCCACATCGCATTCCCTGTGCTCCCGCAAGAGCTTAGAGGTTTTCCGCCGAATA
The DNA here is from genome assembly GCA_964035755.1 of Teleogryllus oceanicus. Taxonomy (NCBI): domain Eukaryota; kingdom Metazoa; phylum Arthropoda; class Insecta; order Orthoptera; family Gryllidae; genus Teleogryllus; species Teleogryllus oceanicus. The sequence goes on along the minus strand of CAXIVR010000005.1, from coordinate 100,084,869 downwards.
GATTGATACGCTGCTTTTGCTGCGGGGTCGTGAGCGGTGGTATTCTCTCTGCGCCTTCGGCGCTCCTGAATGAGGCGAATCAATTCGGCGGGCGTTTGGTTAAGTTGAGAGAAGGTGTGGGTGTGGAGTTTTCGTGAAAAGCGGACTTGGTTTGATAGTTGAGGTGGTGATAGCGCGGTCGATGTTGTGGTGGAATCAAGAACGGTTTCGATGAGCTTGTTTGAAACTTTCGTTTTAAACGAAGCCCAATCGGTGACGGTTTGGGTTTTGGGGCGGGGCGGAGAAAAGATCTCTCGCAGGCAAAGAGAATCGGAGGTGGTCGGAAGGAGGTCGAAGGGATTTGGGAGTTGTAATAGAAAGAGAGGGGAATGAAGGGCGATATCAGGATATCGCCTTCAATTGTTGGTAAATAGGTTGTGCAGAGGTGGTGATAGATGAGGGTGCGGAGATGACGAGCTGATTGCTTCTATTTAGGTAGGAGAGCAGGCGATTTCCCGCAGCGTTCCGCACACGGCAGCCCCAGTCCGTGTGCTTTGCATTTAGATCGCCTGCTATTATTACCGACGGCCCGAGCGTCAGCAGCGTATCGAGGTCGCTTTCCTCTAGTTGAAGTTGAGGCCGCTTGTACGCGGAGACGAGTGTGATCGCTCCTGCGGCGTTCCTACTTCAACAGCTGTTGCTTCTATTGCGGCGAGAGGCGGCATTACCAGAAGCGTATGTGGGATGTTTTTCCGGATAGCTATTAGAGTGCCACCGCCGCGGTGCGGCCCAGGACGGCTGTTTTTATAAATATGAAAATGCCGAAGCGAGAATGCTTCGGCCGGAAGGAGATGCGTCTCCTGGATGAGAATGACGTGCGGAGAGTAGTCAGTGATGAACTGTTCTAACTCCGCTTTTTTGCGGTTTAGGCCGCCATTCCCATTCCAGGAGACGATTTTAAAGAAGGAAATTTGTGAAGGGTTCACGGGATTGCAGATTCAATAAGGGGAATGAGAGAAAGGAGTTTTCGAGTGTGGTTCCTGGGCCGCGGAAAATTTCAATTGCCTGTTTTATTTTGGCAATGATGTTCGATAAATTTATTCGCGGAGAAGTGTGATGAGCTCAGAGAGCTCGGAGAGGCCGCCGAGAGCAGGTGTCGGGGTGAGATTCTGGTTTGAAATTACGGGAGGAGCCCGGGGCGCCGCGATTGGCCGGCCGGCGATGACGTCGGCGAAAGGGGCCAATGGGGCGCTCATGGTGGTGGGGGCAGCGGGGGCCAATCCTGGCAGCGCTGGGAAGGCGTCCGGGGTGGGAGCAGCGGGCGCTGGGGTGACAAGCGCTGTGCGCGGCGTAGCGAAGTTATTCGCACGCCGAGCGTGGTCGGCGGCGGAGCGCGTCTGGCGAGCGCCCGCGAGGCGCTGCGCTCGCGCGGCCTTGTAATTAACAAGGGCCGCGCATTCGCCGTAGTTGGCGGTGTGCGGCCCCTGGCAGTTAGCGCATCGCGGCACCCCTCCCGTGCGCGGGCATGCCTCGAAGGCGTGACCGCCCCCACAATATAAGCATATTGTATTCCTTCTGCACCCGTTGTGGGAATGGCCCCACATCTGGCACCGCTTACTGTGCGGCACCCGGTCGCCCCCGCGGTGCTCCTCCCATGCAATTATGGTGTTGCCGAGCACGGTTATTCCCTTTGCGTGTTTATCTTTTGGTGGTCGATCTCCACCACGTAAAGGCCGAGGCTTTCGTACGATTTTCCGTGCTCGGAGTAGAGAGGGCGGCGCATTTCACTTATGTGAAAGGTCTGAGACCAGCCCTCTAGCTCCTCGCGCAGTTCCTCCGTGTTCAAGTCCGAGGGGAGGCCGCGGTTGACGAGGCGGTGGCGTCGCTCGGCGGTCGCGCGCCGGAAAAAGAATTGGGCGTCGCGATTGAACCCTTGCAGTTTTTCGAGTAGCTGGATAATCTTGCCGTGGTTGGCTCGATTACCCGGCTTGATGGTGAAGAACGCGGTGGTGGTGGTTCCTCGGAGGGGGCGTTAGGGCGGCCAAGATCGCCTTCACGTCCACCGGCTGCTGAATACAGATCTCCGACGGTTTCTCGGGGCGGGGGCTGAGGGG
>CAXIVR010000005.1:100067807-100082676 GCA_964035755.1 Teleogryllus oceanicus | reverse complement strand
AATAAAAATTTGAAATTTTTGACCATCTTTCGTTCATAATTGGTAATAGGAGTTAAACATCACCACAGTGACATCACCGTAGAACGTTTTAGCTCTCAACTGGATAACACAGTAACAGCAGATTTACGTCAACTGCTATGTTTACTGTCAATGTTAGAAAAATCTAAGTAAAAGCGCATGACACAACAATCATATATCTCATATTTCATGATCCACTTATAAATGAGAAGGTAGATTAAAAAAAAACTGTCAGAAAATGCAATCCCCCCCCATCAAGAAAGCAGTTTTTATATTTCAAATAAATGGTTAATCACGATTTGGAAAAAACACCCGATTTTTCAGCAGAATAACTTTGCAACTAAGTGTGTTTTGGGAAGTACTTCTATTTGATTGGCTGCATCGATGACTCGCAATCAGTGGTAACCGGAAAATGAAGAAAGAAAAGAAAAAAACAACTTAGTTCATTTCGGAATCCGTCTCTTCAAATTAAATAAGACTACCCGAACTGATACATTGCAAAACAAACTTCTGTAAGTGAATGGTTGAACTATTCATCAATATATAAAATTGATGTACATTACACTAGAAGAAAAATTTAACTAAAACAAATACATATCTTTCAAATAGTGGAATCATCTTCAACAACAAATTAATTTACCTACATAACACAAGAATAGCATGACCAATTATTAGATGTACTGATTCAAACATTCCTTAGCTCAAAACTTGCACTTTTTCAACTTATGAGGTAACTAAAGATGTACAGAGAAAAAGTATTGGAAACAAGAAAAATAAATTTTAGATAGAAATTTCAAAAATAACTATTCCAGCTAAAGTTTCCCTAAAGTAATTAATGCAAACTCCAATTTCCTTAATGTTAATGTCTGCAAGAATATTTTATTAGTAAACAATAACACAATCTAATATAACTAATGGTTATACTTAATTAATTATTAAATTTACATTAAAAAATATTTTGATGATAGGTTTTTGTTGTTTTTCTTCTAAGGCAATAGTCTATATTTAAGAAAGAAAAGAAAATATGAAGAATTAAAATTTAACTTTGTTTTAATATCATGGCCACAAATGGGTTGGTCACATGTTAGAAGTTACAATGAATACAAATCAGTAGACTTCATATTACAGTGAACAGGTCAACTTCTAATTCTTCATCATTTTCTTTTATCATTATAGACTATAACCTGAAAACAAGAAATTGACTGTGGAAGCGTGATAATTTTAAAACGAATTTAATATGTACAACGCCAATTTTTAATAGAGTGTCTAAAATGTAGGGTCTAAATGTTAGTCGTTAATAAAATAATGGCATATCATAATTGTTTACACCAGAGAAAGCCACCGAAACCACTAAACCAACAACGAAATACCATTTCTTGGAAAATATTTCTCTTGTTTTCTCCAACACTAATTTCATTGCATACTTTCTTGAATACGATTGAGAGACCCAATACTCATATCAGTTGAAACGAAAGTAATGTTGGAAAGTTAATCTACCGGTCCTGGAAAGGAACCGGGCGTGTAAATAAAACAGTTAAATAGTACATCGACTTCCACATTACTTTTACACACATCTAAGTATCAGTGTAGCGCTTACTATTACAATCAAGTCTTGTTTGGATATTAAGCAACTCATACTAACCTTGTACGTTAAATTATACCGGCATATATGTCGAATATTCAGGACAGCAATAAAGAACAGGACGTGCAATACGTTTGAGCATGAAGGACGCGATTGGACGCTACCATTCCCAGCAGGAAGATGGGTTACAGGTTTTCAGCTTTCATTAAATTATAATTCTCCCAAAAGTCAAGATTAAATTCCTAAAAATGTTTATTTACATATATCAGAGAGTATTTTCATCAGAATACTTTAACCCATAAGCAAAGGAAAATATTAAGATAGAAAACATTATGAAGATACTTATTTGACTTGCATAGTTCAAGGCCTTTGAGCTACTTGGCAACCTTGGAAAATCAAAGATGGCTACATTCACAGCTAGATGGGATTGGTTGGCATGAATAATGAAAGAATGGAAGAAACTACTATTCTTGTAGGTAAATAAAGATAGATAACTGAATTTATGTTGGACATGAAAAGGATTCCCTTGTATTTATACAATGATGAAAGTGACGAAATATTATTATAACAAATCGTCCCAGCACGAAGCCATCAATAGTTCTCAGAATGTGCTTGTCAAAGTAGCAACAATATTTCGTGATCAATAAAGTGCATACCATCTCTAAACATAATGATAATATAATGAAAAACTATATTATGAAATCTCTTTATAATTCGTATTATTAACGCAATTCTCCTTCAATTCCTATGCCAAAAATTATTATTAAAATCAATACATTTAAAATTTTGTTTTACTTTCTCATATACGTACGTACGTAGTATACACGGTGTAATATACGTAGTACAGAGAAAATTATGTATTGTTGCAGCAAAATACAGCGATTTTTCACAGGAAACTCATATTGTGGGTATCTGATAGAGAAAAAGTGGATAAATTCTATGCTAACATGTAGTAAATTACTCCCTCTAACACTTTATATAGTCATATTTCACGAATAGTAAGCCATCGACCCAGAAAAAGTGTTCTTTTTCAAAACGTCCGTCCGTCTGTGGTCTGTGAATAACGCTTGCGCCTAAACTGAGTAAGTTTGTTTCAAACAGAATACTCCCCTGTCGAAATGACCTCACCCAAGCTTAGCGAATTTGAATAACAATCTTTAATTTTGGGGGTATTTTACATGAAGCCCCTGGGACACTTTCAACATTTTCTCAAAAAAGGCTCCATTTTTTTTCTTTCTCGAAGGAACTTCAAGAGAAAGTTATATAATGCTAAGCGAAAAAACGGCGAATTATCGGCCAAAAACACTTTTTACTCGGCCCTGGCAACGAACAAGTGGATAAAAACAGTTGCTAAATTTAGAAAAAAAATCCTCTAACACGTGGTGTAGGCAGAATCCATGTTCTGTGGGTCCTTGATACTGAAAAATCGATTGATGGCAAAACGTCTGTCTTTCCGTCTATGAACAACGCTAGCGGCTAAACCGTTCAGTTGATTTTCTCCAAAATTGATATTCCTCAATCAGTTTAGCTGATGTCGTGGTGCCTTGAATTTGAAACCAATATTTTAATTTTGGGGATACTTTACATGAAGTCCCGGAAGAACGTTTAAGAGAATACGCAAGTCCATGTTGGTTGAAACCCCTAATTTTTCGAAACGGAAAAAGTTCAAAATTTTTCGGCGGTCTCCTACAACTACAATTATGAAGGTACATTTTTTCTAAATGAACGGTGTTCATCAAAACAGATCTTCAAATAAGCCTCCCCTTTTTTTGTGAGTAATTGGGCGTCAAACTTAATCCCCCGCTCTGGAAATCCTGCGTTTTGTGATCATAAGTTTAGAAATATTTTGAGGCAGTTGGATGCTGCGTGATTTAGAATGTGCATATTATTTCATATATCTTTGTTCGTTTCTTATATTGGGGCTTTTGTTATACTATACAAATTAATCTTCTAGAAATTATTTAAAACCTATTTGAAATAATTATGAAATAATGATTGCTAGTCTTCAGTCAACCGTTCCTAATTGACGCAGTTGGAATTTGTAGTAAGTTAGAATTTGTATTTTATTTCATATTCCATTTTATTATTATTATTTATTATATTTATATTATATTTATGTTATTTCATTTTGAATTGCGCCCTTTAATTATATTAAATGTGAAAACGAATAGATAAGCGGTAATTGTTGGTTTTGTAACACATTGTTGTACTCGTAACGCCGCACTGATAACAGAAGGCGACAATGACGGCTGCCTTTCGTTCACCGTAATATAAACTAATATTATTATGTATTTGTAGAATATTGCAATACCATAGTGTATATATTTTCCAATCTATTTGCATTTGTTTGTCAATGCTATTAGTATCGTATGATTTATTAACTTCTAATTATTTTGTTTTCTCGCATACTACGTCCGAAGAATATTGTAAGACTAAAAAACTCATACCGTATTTTCGTGAATACACTGCATACCTTATACAATGAATTCAACATCAGAAAAATATTTTAATTTAAATTTTAAATTAAAAAGTATTGCTTGAAACTAATGTTCGCTTGAAACTATTTAATTTCCACTACTACTGGCGAGAAAGTACGTACTGTTTTAGCACCACTAGTTTTCTTTGAATATTTGGTAAGATTTCAGTGAAATACACTTATAAAAATGGCTTAGGTCCGATTTTCACTGTTACACTGGATTTTTTCTTCAAATAAATTTGTACTTAAAAATTAGTTATTTATTTCATGCACATATTTTGGAACATGTTAAATTAAAATTAATTAATTAACTAATTAAATTTAACTATTAACATTTTTAATAGTTTTCTAGCAATTTCGATTGAAATATGGGTGACATTAAACAATTTTAAAAATAAGATTTTCTCAAAATCGGTTTTGATTTTTCTTTAAACCTTTTTGTACGAATAATGCTAAATGTACTGCATAAACTCCATTTTACTGAAATCGTTTGATTTTTCAAAAATTAAACAAATTATTTTTAATATCTCTCACGTTCTTAAAATTTACATTATAAATTATTTCATTGTTTAATGCGTTTATTAACACAAGAACTTCGAAGTATCTCTAATGATGGTTTTTGAAATATATAGGAATAGTATACAGGAACTAAAAATGGCGACATTTCGTAAGTATTCGAACCAAATTGTCTCAAAAACCATGAAAAATTTCTTTCCAGAAATCTCGACAATGAAAAAGAGCTTAATTCTCTTCGATATTCCGGAAGCCTGATTTAGATCAAGATGTGTGTGTGTGTGTGTGTGTGTGTGTGTGTGTGTGTGTGTGAAGGGGGGACCCTGAAAAATATAGGTGTTTTTTAATCACACAATAAAAAAGTATACATTGTATAAAAACTAAAGTAAACCATCGAGTTAATGGAAAAGTCCCCTAAATATTTTGTCATATAATCTTTTGTCAAATTTTTGTAAATATTACCGAAAATTTTAAGTTTTTGAATTCTCCCGCTTAAGAATTTGCAGGTGGATTACGTTGAAATTTTTTACCATAACAAAAATATTGTTATTAAACATTGTGTTTGTTTTAACAAGGTCGGAAATATGAACACGGCAGCCAATGAAGTGGAGTATTGAAACGGATTTTCATGTAAATACATATTTTTACAGGGACAAGATAAAGCATTTACCAATATTTTTTAGACTTAACACGACATTCTAAACGAATTGAACCATTTTATTTTACATATTTTGACATTTTTGGTATAATTATACATTTATCTGTTGCTACATATTCGTTAAATTTTAATATAATATAAGTCGAAATGAACATTTCACATGCGAGTTAAATATATATTACTTGAAACCTGTGTTACTGAAATACTTGCAAAGCCAGCAATGCGCTTGCATTAAGCTGGACTTTCACAATTAATTGTCAACCTTATCCCTCCCCTCACCCGCCCTGCTCCACTTCTTGGAAACCGCGTACTCGGATCACTGAGGAGCAGAAGAATGTGAAGCAGAAGGAACTTCAATCACGTGCATACTCGTGTTTCAAAGACCCCATGCGAAACTCGATAAAACAAATATTTTTCAGATCATTGCTGTATCGCTTTTCTTTAGTCAGGAGGGGGGGGGTCTATGCCCTTACCCCCCTCTTTCTATCACAGGCTACACGGTACTGTTCATATGAGCGCCGGCTCCTCGTAAACAACATTGTATATACTACGAAAGTATATATTCGGATGAAACTAGCGAATAATTTATTTATTTATTTAGTCAAAGACAGTCAAAAACTGTATGTGACGTGTGGGGAAGAAAATAATTTGCGCATGCTTTCTTGATAATCGCATCTGTAGATGTAGAACTTACTTTTAGCCTCTCGGAACCCATGTTAAGATCTGATCGGCAACGTACTGTGCTCGAAAACCTTGAAGAATGGAATTTTAAACATTATAACGGATTTTATTTCACATATTTTCTATTTTTCTTAATAGTTTAGAAAAAATAAATACATATGTATGTACATATTTGCTTTTTATTACAATTAATTCTGTTCCTATTCATCACCTACATAGTGTGTATATCATGTTTTTATTAGAAATGGGCTCCACTGACAAATGTGCAAAGTGACTGGCTCTACCAAATGTAACATTGGTATGGAGAGATACCTGATCCAAGCGAGAATGATATTTACTGACATGTACCTCTTACGCAAAATATCTCCTGTTCTCTCTCCTTTTTTGCTATCGCATCTCCTCCAGCTAGTTTTGTTACCACCATATTATGCGGACCATGCGAACTTAAGACAACTGCAAATCTCCGACACCGATATACTGTATAAATTCAAGAAAATGACAGCGATAGAGATAATTCTGATTCTTGCATGATACACAATCTCGTAGAAAATTGGAAATCAATAACTCGCATATTATTCCACTTACGAAGTATTTCATGCGTCGGCTCGTGATTGTACGTACTACCGGAGTTTTTGAGAAAATTTGATTCGAATATTTCAGACAATTCGCCAATTCAGTTCCATTATACTAAAGGATTATGGAGAACTTATGGACATTTAAAATAATCATCATTAGATATACTTTGAATTTCATGTGTTAAGAAACGCATTGAACAATTAAATACATCTATAATGTAAATTTTAATGACGTGAGAGACAAGTAAAAAAAAAATGACATATTTGTAATGTTTGTAACACAAAAAAAATTGAGCAATATGCCATATATGTTATCGTATAGGGTTCCTTTTGGCACTAACCATAATAAAAATTTCAAGAAAAAAATTGTAGCTGTTTCTGAGAAAATCGTGTTTCATTATTCTTTAAAACTGCAAATATTGCACACTATTGCATGAAAACTAAGTAAAATTTTCAAACAAATCTATAGATCTTTATGAAACAACTATTTATGAACAAAAATTTCATTTGAAGGAAAAATCTGTCTTCAATTTAGTAGTTGTAGGAAGTCGCCGAAAAGTTCAAACTTTTGGAATTTTCAAAAATTCAGAGTTAAAGGTGAAAATCGGACCTATGCCACCTTTATAAGTGCATTTTACTCTATTCTCAATTTAAAGAAAAAAAATTGTAGCCTTTTGAGAAAATTTTGAAAATGTCCGGCGGGCTTCCTGCAAAGTACGCTCAAATTTTAAAGAATGTTTTTCAAAATCTCAACGCTTCAACTAGAGTCAGATGGATAGGGGTTTCTTCAATTTGGAAATAATCCTAAGTATGGTTCAGGAGCTAGTAGTGTTCACAGCACGAATGGACGGACGTTTTGCTTTCATTGGTTTTGACGTGAACAAGGACTACTACAACCATAGAGATTTCAACTCAGCAAGGATATCCACTTTCGTATCAGGCCCGGCAATGATTTTTCTGCCGAAATCACTTTTGGCGCAGTTTACACAACTTTTTCTATACTATGTATATTACTCCGTATATACGTACGTATACGAGAAAGTAAAATAACAAAACAAGATTTTCTCAAAACAGCTCTAATTTTTCTTAAAACTTTGGTAGGGATGTCACATGAACTTTATGAGATGACACAAACGCCATATTGCTCTATTCTTTTGTTTTTAAAAAAATACAAAAATGAATTTTTTACTTGTCTCTCAAGTCGATAATATTTTTTCATTAGCGGCGATTTGTTCACATTATTATATTTATAAGTAAACTTACTGTAAATGATGTGACAAAAATTCTGGAAAACTCGAGAGTCGCAAAGACATTGCCAGGAGATCCAGAAGAATAATCGACTTGCAATGGTATTACTTTGGCCGAACAATCCTGTCGATGCCAACCCATTGTGAAATCAGACCGTTAATAAGTATAGGATATGGATCACGGATCAGTCAATTAATGAAATACATTAGTTTGCCAACGTTTTGGAATATGTAATTCCTTCATCAGGGTTAACAAAAAACACAAATCACAAGGAATAAGGACAACTTTTGTGAACAACAACATTAGAAATCACACAAAAATGCCATGAAAGAAAAATATATACATGAAGACATGAAGAAAAATAATGAACATACATGAAGAAAAATAAATAAACAAATAAAATAATTTTAAAAAATTAAAACAAAACAAAAAAAATCTATACTGTATATATATAAGCCAAGGTAATATGAACGGTACACACCTTACTAATACATAAACTGGTCAAACATCATGTTCGCAACTCTATTTTGGAATTGGGCTGGAGCAGACATGATGTTTGTCAGTTTATGATTATAAGATGAAGGTAATTAAATTTCGAAACGTTGGCAAACTAATGTATTTCATTAATTGACCGATCCCGTGATCCATATCCTACTACTAATACCAACCCAGTTTGAAACACTAATCCATTGTAGAGTATCTCTATCAACCATGCACTGATTCAGGGGCGGATTCAGTCGATCTTTTTTTTAGGGAGGGGAGGCATAATAGATTTTTGTTAAACAATAAATATATTTGTTATATTATATATGTTTTTTGTATAAGATACTATACAATATAAGTTTTTAAATAGTTACAGAATTCTAACATAAATATTTAAACAATTTTGTAAATAATGGAAGGGAAACAAACGAAACTCTAGGCCTTTGGGGGCAAGCCTCCATGCTCCCTCCCCTGGATTCCCACTGCACTGATCTAGTTAATATAAGAGAGAGCATTGCATCTTCGACCTTGGCAATCGCTGCACCATAAAGATAGTGAAGTAACGTTCTTTAAAAAGAACTGATTATGAGTACTAGCGCATTCAACCAATGCACTTGGGAAGGGGAGACGAGCCATTGCGTTATGAAGATTTGTGATTCGTCATCTTCCCATCTCTCATTCGCTTTTCATTTATTATCACTTGCGATTTCTTTTTCGCCTGGTCCTATTCCTAGTTGAATACATGAAACTACGGCAACACAAAGTCAACCCAAATTTTTCAAAACACAACAACAAAAACAATAAAACAACCCAACACTTTGCATTCAATTGTGTGCGTATTTTGCTTTCGAATCTTCGACGTTTGTCGATGCGATGTGAAGGTGAAATCTCCTGTATTCAAAAAATATTGTACGCAACTCATATGAAATTCTCTTTGTCGTAATAATTTCAAAATGTCGCACTCAGCTCCTATCGTTGCCTCGTCCGTCAACATTTCATTTGCCAAAAACTCAATTTCTGTAGTAGTTACCTAAATTTTGTTTGAACTTGAATAAAGTGGAACTAAATATCTTTTCCTTTGTTAAAATATACCTTTATTACTCCGGTCCGTGTGGCAATGAATCTGGAGGATTAAGAGTGGACAGATAAGAAAATGTGCTTCCATTGTTTATTGATTCTCACTGAAGCTAAAAATTGATTGCAAAAAGAAAGTAAAGGGAAGGGAAAGTAGAAGTGAAAATAAGGGCAGAGAGTGAGGTTGGGCAATGATTACAGGGAATAAGACGGAAAGTGAGGTAATGTCAATGGGCAATTCACTGCCCGCCTCACTGCCCAATCCTCGCATCCCGTCCATTTTTATATTTATTTTTATTTTTTACTTTACGTCAAAGAAGCAGTTAAAACTGCTTATGACGTGCTATGGGAAAAGTGAATTGTGTCACATTTTCAAAATTCTGTGATCCTACACAAAGTCATATACTCAAATTTTAAAAAATCCTCATTTTCTGTCATCTTCATAACAGACTTTTTTACGTACTCCCAATGAGACAGTCAGCACACTAGCCAATGCGGCATAAGCATTTACAAGTGATTCAACCTACGCAAAATTGAGAAAGATTAGTTTAAACATGAAAATTCTATGTATGTTAGGCTATTCCCTAATATATTTTGTAGTTGCAGTATTTCAGCACAACACACACACGCCGCGCTGCATCGGCTTGCAACAATCTAGTCGAATGGCAAAAAAAAAAGGCAAGTTTTGGTGTAGTTTTGAAATTTAATTCCTATATGTTTGCGTCGCGACACTGAATATCATGTTTGCCAACAAGAATTTCCCCCGCACGCAAAATAATAATAATAATAATAATAATAATAAAAAATAATAATAATAAAAAAAATAATAATAATAATAATAATAAAAATAAAAAAAAAAATAATAATAATTTAAAAGCGCGAGATTAACATTTGAAAACTAGACAATTTCGTTCCCGAGTTATAGAAAACTATTATGAAATTTTTATGAATCGCTAACAATGTCGTAATTCACTCTCATGGTGGAAATAACATTCCCACCATGACAAATACATGATATTTGCTTGATGTCAAATTTACATTGAGAAACAAGCGAACCCGTTATCTCAACTGAATATTTTCTGTTATATTCAATGTTATTATAATTTAATTTTTCTGTTATTATAAACGCAAATATGTTGTTTTAATCATACTGTCTGTTCCCATAATAGAAACAAAATTTTTTTTTAAAGAACAATTTTTTTTAAAATTTTATTTATAAACATAAAATAAAGGGGAAAAACTTTGAACCTTTTTCAAGTTTTAAAAATTGATTTAAAGACGGGGAAATGGTAGAAATTTTTTTTTTTTGTTCGAATCAAAAACTAGTGGTGCTAAAAATGGCACAGACTTTCTGAGTACTTTTAAACAATCTATCAAAAGAAATTTTTTTAAATTTAATAGGGTTTTCCTAATAAAAACACCTATTTAAAAATATTAAAAAAAAAAATTTGTCTATAAAAATTTTTTGAAATTTTCACCCGTTTTTAAGAAAATTTTAAAGGAAATAAATCAAATTTTTAAACTCTTTTCACAAAACCCTTTGTTTTTAAAACTTCTTTAAATCAAAATTTAAAACCTCCCCCAAAAACAAATGATTTTAAAAGGGGGATAAAAACTTTTGGGGTTTTTTTAAAAAAACTCACACAATTCTTTTCAATCTTAAACATATTTGCATTCCCCAAAGGGTATGAAGAAAAAATTGTAGCAGTTTTTGAAAAAAGGGCTTTTGAGCGATTCAAAAAATGGGGAAATTTTTAGCTCTTTTCACTGAAAAGGCAAATTATCCCCCGGGGGAAACGGTTGTCTTTGAACCCCAGAGTCTTCCGGTCCTCGGATTCAACAGTTCTTGTTTTTATACCTACATACGATTGTCGGAAAAAATTTATTTCTATCTTCAGAGCGACGCCAAATTTAAAAAAAAAAACCAATTGTGTGATTTTCGGTGAAATTTTCATCCCGAAACGATGAGAAGTGATGGAAATTGAGACAGGACAAAACCCAGGATCCCCTGCAGAATGTGAATGTTTTTTCAGAGCGAAATTAAAGGGGGAGGGGTCTTTCCCCTCTAAATAAACTGAGGTCCAAAAACTAGTTTTTGGTTCAGAGAACAAATAAAATTTTAAAACATTTTTTCCCAAAAATGGCCACCTCGGGAGGGAAAAAGATTTCAATAATTAAAGTCAAAACTTGGGGTTTCAAACTATGATCCAAGTATGGAACTTTCATTTATGTTTCCCCTTTAAATGTTCTCCTTCAATGGAAATTTTTGTTAAAGTTTTTTGCCCGCCTATTAAGTGATCGATCCTCTAAGAATCATTTAAAAAAACAACTGATGTTTTGCAGAAAACTATGAAAAAATGGCAACTTTGCGGCATTTTTAATTCTTTATACTGTTGGACAAAATCTGGTTTTAAAATTTCCATCCTTTTTTTGTATAATTTTAATTTATCACTGGACTAAGAAAGATTGGGCCATCTCGAGAAAGTTTTGGAAGGGGGTTCTAAGAATGTGCGCCCTTGTGAGTCCCAAAGATTTGCTGTCACATCCCCATAAAGCTTGGCTCAATGAAACAAAAAGCTTTAAATAATGAAGGAGACTTTTTTAAGTACATATATGAAAATACCCAATATTATCTAAAGCAAAATTAAAAGGTGTATTTAATAGTCCTGATATAAGAAAATTGACAGATGCGCAAAAAACACTTGAAGGTAAAGAGCACGATATCATTCTTTATGTTTTTTAAAAATTTCTTAAAAGAACAAAGGTCCCCGAAAATATAGTAGAAAATTCATTTTTTTCCACCACTTTTTCCCGAAAATCTGGATTTTTCCAAAATTTTTGAAGGGGAAAAATTTCAAAAGGGTGTTTGGGTTCGAAAGGGGGAAATGCCTGAAGGCAAACAAAAGAAAAAGGATCAGGACTTTCTCAAGTAAGAAGAAACAGGTGTAAAATTTGTGTAAAACTTTCTAATGGTGAAGATAAAGCAAAAACCCTCAAGTGACATGTATTAACAATCTTACACATTAATTTTAGCAAGTTGTGTACACTAAATATTGGTTTTCTTTCAAATAAAAACGTTTTATGAAAAAGTTTTTGAAATTCCCCAAAGTCTAAAGTGAATGATTTCCGGAGAAAATTTATTGGTAAAATAAACGAATTAAAAGTTCGGATTCAGGATATTGACATTATATAAAATCACAATTTTTACTTTAGGCAAAAAACAAAAAGTTTAAATTTGCAGGCTAGTGTTATAATTAACTATTAAGGTAAAACAAAATAATTGAAATTTTTTCTGAAATTTCAAACTACTGTACCGCGACTTATAAAATTACGATAACGATTTTCTCGAGTTTTAAATTCCTTTTCAACTTTTTACCAATTTTTTCCCATCAGACCGATCATGGGGTCCCTTGCAGGGCCCCCGGGCGATCGCCCATTCTGACCCTTCTAAAAGCGGCTCCACATTGTTATTCGGCGAACCCGGCAACCGGGTTTGAAACCCCGGGTTGGGGGCGGTTGCTATTTTCGAGGCAAACTTTGGGTTCCCTACCCCTCGCGTGTCGGCTTTTTAAAACCAAAAGGGCGCATTTGGGAACCGTGCTTCTCGGGTTGGGCGAGCGTAGGTGCTGCTCGGCGAATGCCGAATTGGAGCGTCTTTCCACCGCGTGTCGGTCTTTTGGACACCAAAGGGGAAATTCGCCAAACCTCAGTTTGGGGTTGGGGACCGGGTCCTGCTCGGCGAATGCCGAATGTTGGACCTTTTACCCCCCCCTTCGGGCTTTTGGAAAACCAAAGGAGGAACATTGCCAACACGTCAACTTCCGGATTGGGCGAGCAATGCTGCTCGGCAAGCCCGGGGGTGGAGCCCCTTTTCCCACCCGTGTCGGTCTTTGGGCACCCAAGGGGGGTTCGCCGAAACGTCGGTTCCGGAATTGGGGGAGCCTGCTCGCTGCTCGGCAATGCCGAATTGGGAGCTGTCTTTCCCCCCCCGTGTCGGTCTTTTGGGCACACCAAAAGGGGGAACATTCCCCCAAAAGTCAGCTTCCGGGATTGGGCGAGCACTGCCGCTGCTCGGGAAACCAATGTTGGACCGCACCCCCGCGTGTCGGTCTTTGGGGCCCAAAGGGGGAACTTCGCCGAAACGTCAGCTTCCGGGAATTTGGGGGAATGGGCCCCCGCCCCGAAGCCGAATGGGGGTGTCTTTTCCCCCGCTGTGGGCTTTTGACACACCAAAAGGGTGAACTTTCGCCCCGTCAGCTTCTCGGGTTGGGCGAGCACTAGCTGCTGCTCGGCGAATGCCGAATGTGTGGAGCCGTCTTTCCCCCCGCGTGCGGTTTTGGACAACCCCAGGGGTGAAATTCCCCGAATCCCTTTTGGTTGGGGCGAGCATGGCCCCCCGGGCAATCCAAAAGTGGAGCTTTTTCCCACCGCTTTGGGGGTTTTTTGGCACCAAAGGGGGGTGAACTTCGGAAACTCAGTTTCCCCCGGAATTTGGGGGAGCACTGCTCGCTGTGCGAATGCCGAATGTAAACCGCCACCCCGCCCTCTGGTAAAATCTTTTCCGTGGTGGGGCGGGGGCTCCCCCGAAAACGGCGGAGGCGGCGGCGACCCTCGTCTTCGCCATTTTTTGCGGCGCCGTTCCCGTCCGCCCCGGTCGTAAGGGGGGACAGGGGCTGGTGAAGGCGAGGGGGGTGGGTCCGAGGCCGGCCAAAAGCCCTTCGGTCAGGACCCCCTGGGGAAAAACCCCCGGAGGCAAATACACACAGTGGTGCGGGCAAAGGGCTCGTCTGCGTCCTCCTTCAATTGACGAGAAAAACGGTTCCTTTCTCCCTGCCCATCGGTACCCTTTCAGGGAAAGCCGCGATCAGTGCTGACCATGGGCTACCCACCCCAAGTTGAAAAAAAAAAACAAAACAAAAAAAATTTATGTTAAAGATTGAAAGCCCCTGGGGAAACGAGTTGAAGGAAAGGGGTTCAACCATGATGTTTGAATAAAATATGCTGTCGGGTCGAAATAAAAAAGAGGACGTTCATGAATGGGTAGAAGGGGATATTTTCAAAGTCCGACACTAGTTCCTTTTTTCGCCACCCCGTGGAACACCAAAATAACAAAATTTACTGACTGATAACGTCTAAAAAAATTTCCCTTTTTTATCTTAAAAAAGACATTGGGCTTCTTTTTTAAAATAAATTCACCAGATCCGTTTTTCAAAAAATATTTCCAAAAAATTTGAAACCTTTTCTCATATTCCGGGGAAAAAATTAAAAAAGGGGCTTATAGGGGATGGCGGTGCTTCCGAAACAACCCCTGTCAACATAAATCGGATGAAAGGGCGCGTAAAGTCAATTTGGGAAAAAATTGTTTTTCCCCCCCCCTTCCCTCAGCTCACCGAACCCCGGGCCGTCCATCAACCCCCCGAAAAGAAAGCCTGCGGCCCGGGGGGCCGAACTTTCAGACAGGCAAGCTGGGGCCAGTCCCTTTCAGTCTCTTTTTTTCTTCGTTCAAACTGGTTTAACACGCCAAAAGGGCTCGTATCATCTGTAATAGTCGTATAAAAAAC
>CAXIVR010000005.1:100043977-100062616 GCA_964035755.1 Teleogryllus oceanicus | reverse complement strand
CCGGTTTTCTTTGGCGTTTGTATAGAACTCTATCCGCCCATTTTGGGGATTAGGGAGCAAGTGAAGGCCAGCGTTCCATAAACCCCTCCGGCCATTAAATAACACAATGCCGGCAAGGATTGCCGGCGCCCCACGAGTCCATCAAACCCCCTCGGGCCGGGGCTGAGAACCATCTCGGGCCGAAGGGGGGATATTCTGAGTCCTCCATGGCGCGAAATTACCCGCGTTGATACCCCCCTAAAGATGAACAAACAGGAAGGGCCCGTTTCCCAAAATTATTAAATTTAATAAAAAAAGAGTCTTGTTTTTTTCCTGGGGGGGTTTGTTGAAGACCGTTACGCCATTGATATAATTTTTTCCAGATAGACGCGCTGCCAACTGTGAAGATTCACTTTTTTCCTTTCGTGGCCCGGAGGTGGGGGGGGCGCTCTGGGCCCGTACCCTTTTTGTTGGCGGAGGCCGGGGGCGCCTTCCCCCCTCCAACCGCAGCCATGATTTGGGATGCCGCGACAGCCAGCTTCCAGTTGGAGAGGACCGCGTGATATTTATGGGTTAATAATTTTCCCCCATTTAATCGAAATTACGCCACGTAATTAAGAAAAGCAATTAGTAGTGCCCCGGGGTAGAGAGAATAATTACCCGCACAGCAGTGTTAGAAGGTTAACAATCAAACAAAAAAATAAAATTTAAAGAACAAACTCAAAACTTTGTGGGCAAAGTCCCAAACAAAACTGGACCCCCGTCTCCCCTGGTCGATAATTTTTGGGGGCGACCCTTCGTGGTCCGACCGATTTTCATCGAGCACCCCCCCGAACGCATCTGATGCCCGGGAAAGGTTTTTGACCGGCGCGGCTCCCCCGGCCTGGTTTCCTCTTTTCACCCCAAAAGTTCTAGAAGGATCTGTTAAAAAAATTTAAAAAAATTTGTGTGATTGGCGACCTATGCCTTTAATAAATTCTCCGTCATTCGGTCAGAACGTCTTATAGTTAATCTGAGGGAAAATGGGAAAATGTTCAAACAGAGAGTTTGCTGTGATTGTTTAATAAATACATTAACTCTATACTCGTACAGCACTTGGTGTAAATAAACTTACTGTGGGCCGCGACGTTCTTCGAATTCCTTAGGAGAACGGCCGTAGTGAGTTACAAACAAACTCCCTCCTCTTCTGGACGCCACACTGGTAGAATCAGGTCTAAAACATGGTCATAATTGCAAATACCAGTGCATTTGCATAAACTGAATTGTTACTGAATTTCAATTTCATAATGAAAATTCAAAATTCAAAATGGCGGATCAACACATTTAAAAATAAACAAGTGCATAAAAAATATACATATGGGATTCTAAAGATCACCGATTTCGAATAGCATAATGAAATTTCAAAATTGCGTGATCGAAATGGCTAACTTGACTCAAAATGAACCAAATATATGAAAAAATATTGATAGAATGGTTCCGCGGTCGCTGATGTCGAATAACTAAATTAAGTATCAAAATTCAAAATTGAAGTTTGAAAGTGAAGGATTGTGGTAGAAATATGGTTACAGACTATTTTCCTATACACGTATATAGTACGTAAAGTACTATTTTCGAAGTTGCTGAATACAAATATTGCAGCGAAATTAAAAACCGCTGCTTTAGAAAGATATATCGGATTTAGAGGATAAAGAATTTTTTTAGAGGGAAATGTGATTTAAGAAAATTTTTGACTTCCTTGGTCTATTGATTTACTTAACGTATAAAAAGTGAACAATCATTATGGTCGTAAAGTAGCATCTGCGCAGGTTTTCCTGTGCTCTACCCCCTTCCTTTTCCTACATTATTTTTTTAAAATTGAATTATGAAGAAAGTTTTTGGTAACATTTGATATATTAACTGATCATATTAATTCTACTAATGTTCTCTTCTTTGAAAAGAAACCTCTACAATTTGTTATTCACACTATAACTTAATTGCGTTAGACACTATTATGGCAATTTATGATTTGTGTCTTATCCTAAATACATCGATATTGTCGGAATATCTTGTCCAAAATAGAGATTATTTTAGAATATTTGACGTAAAAGGAAAGAGTGAAAAGAGACACATAACGAAGGAAGTGGATTTACTAACAACTGGATTTCCTGGGAGATCCAAACTGAGCATGAAGATCATGACACCGGAAAACAAAGATCATATCGATGCGTCACTGCAAGTCAGATGCTCGAGAACGGAAATGCTTAAGAAAACATGCCGTCATTCAAGGTCAAAAGGACTATCGAAAATGCAGCTGACACACATTTCCTTTTATCATGTGGTGAATAATTATTTACAAAAATTATTTGAGGTAATCACAAATACGATAATGTACCAGAAATGCCCGTAAAGTAAATATTGACATGAGAAATATTTTAAAACATATTTTTGTTTAATTAAAAAACCAATAATAGAATAACATCACAGTGACATTTATGTCATGTGATCCATTTCGAACTATCCGTACAAAAATTAAATCCAAAATCTGGAGCCCTTTTCGAGAAAAGTGCAATTGACCGTTTCTCAAAATGCGGAATTTGGAGTTATATTGAGATATTCAAAATTTTCTCTACATTAATATCTGCCAAAGATCTTAGCGTCCGGCTTGCTGGGTCAATGGGTCACGATATATTATAATCCTTATTACCTTATAATGGATTATAGGATCCGCCGACTATACAGCGCAGCTGGGAATCTGAAATAGAATGATTCTATTCCTAGTTCATTTCTGTTTGGATTGACTAAATGAAAGATCACTTTCTTTTCTAAAGAACAAAATTTAACAAAGTTTATTTTTACCTTTTTAGCAAACAATTTAGTGAATTTATGTTATGCCTTTGATGAAGATATCTTTGAATTTAGAATTTTATACCGCGGTTAACTTATCTATTCTTCGTTGATGTCCCTCGTAGACTTCTCAGTCGAAATATCTTGCGAGCTTGCCGTAGTCCCAAGTCCCAAGAAATCCTCTTCTGCCCCTATCCAAGCTGGTCTCAAACTATCAAAATTATCAGTCCGATTACGTCCTATGACATAGTCCGAACTCGATTACCACTCCTGACAAAGCTCCAATTTATACATCAATATTACTTCCACAGAAAATATCTGCAATATATTCACTGTCCTTAAAATTTCACTGATAACCTGATTCTGACTATCTGTATTATACTCGTTCCTCTCACGAACCTACGATCAGTTCAGAAGCAGATGCTGGTCAGAATGAAATCTTCCTGCATGATTCATCTCGAAGACTTCTGATTAAACTACCTTCCTCTTTTCATAACATTTGACCGTCCTTCTCACCCCAGCCAATCCATACGTTCGTTATATTTTGGAGCTGATCGTCTAAACTTCTTCGCCCAATCCCAAATTTTCTACTTGGCATCCATACACCTCTTAATGCCTTTACAAAAAACAAAACTACATTGTTTATTCACGGTCGTTGCTAAGCCCGTGCTCACGTGATATTTGCTAATGCATGTTCCACCATATAGTCTACAAATAAATGTTAGTTTATTTTGTCACAATATACATTTACAATAGTATAATTATATTATAAGCAATATTGTAAGTTATATGTGTATATTTATGTTACTCAATTGCCATCCATTTGTCGAGAATCAATGATGTACAGACCTAATTGCGTCGGCACTTATTTATTGCAAAATATTGTATGTTATTGAAAAAATAGTCAACTGTAGTTTGAGATAACATCACTAAGTTCACTTTTACACCCGCAGAACTCAACGTTTTCCATTCCCCGCACTAGTGCCCACCCAGTGCAGCTCAGGGCAGATTTCGTGTTCCATTCGACCGCTAGGGTGCACCAGTGCAAAGAACTGCGTGTTCCATTCGCACATCGACACGGACCCAGGGCGCACTCGGGGCCAGTTTAGGAACTGCACTGACGATCGCGTCAGTGCAGTTCAGTGCACCGGGCCATTGTGAGGTTAGGCACGGAAGTTATCCATACTGATTTAGATTCGTGGTGAAATTGTGAAGGCAATTGAGGATTTTGTCACGCAGGGATATTACGAATGATGGAGTATATTATGTTTTCAAGAAATGTCTTAAAATAATGTTTGTGATTTACACGAAGTTCGTAGAATCAGATTGTGCTTTCCGAAAATTTAACCTTGAATAATTTCATATTAACAAATCCAGTGCTATTTAGAAACTAAAGTGTTTTAGGTACGTCTCAATTTCGAAACGCTAATAAAGTGAAAATAAAATATGTGAATAAAATAAAATCATTCAAATATACAAGTATATGCAAGAAATGTTTCTCGCACGCCCATACATTATAGCAGCGGAAATGTTCATATTAATATTTTTATTGTTTTCAGCAATCAAACAATTCTACGAGCCTTCGGTTCAAAATCTGTGTATTATATGGATCACTGGCAAATCTCGAAATATGAAATTACGACACATACGCACTTGAAGTTTTGTAGTTTTAAATAAAGAAATCCACGTTAATAATTTATGAATTAAGAAGTAAGAATTACCAAAAGACTTCATAAAAATTATAACGACGATCATTATTCAAAATTATTATTTTTCGAGTTGACTGACCAAGAAGAGCTGTGTATTATTTCACTGCATAGCGCACAAGCACTGACTCAGTTCCAGAATCCGTTTCATTCGAGGCTGCCCTTCACGCGTGTGGGGCAGCACTGTTGCGGAGCGATGACGTTTCTGCCCTGCACTAGGGCGGGTTTCAGTGCAACGAATGGAAAACGCTATTAGTCTTGGTTTCTACGACAAGAAAATGAGAATCCTTAAAGTACACTGAAAATCTTAAAGTGCTCGGTGGCATGGATTAATATTGTTTAATAATTCCAAAAATTTATATAAGTAATTTTCTTATTAAAAGTAAGTATCAGAATAAATCGAAAAATATACCGAGAAAATAAATCCCTGTGGCGTCGAAAACACGTCCGGGATATCTAGATTTTATTTGATAAATAAAAAATTGAGCAGGAATACGTAGGAACAATACACACACACAACACACACACACACACACACACACACACACACACACACACACACACATATATATATATATATATATATATATATATATATATATATATATATATGACTAACATTGTTACGCTACATAGGTTACAATTCAGCCGTATTATACATAAAATAATTCGACACTTTTTGTTAAAAAATATACTTAATTTATAGTCAAAGTGTCTCTATTTGAGACACGAAAAAATCCACAGAAAAATAATTTAAACACTTTTTAATTTAACGGTTGTCGACAAGCAATGATTTGCTGTTTCGAGCAACTTTACGAGACCGTGAGTACGACAAAAATGATTGAAATAACGTTCTGGAGCTTAAATAGTGTACTCCAATGTCTTCCAAACGCGATTTGATAAGTCAGAATTTCGAACGCGCACTTTGAATTTTGCCATTATGGCCAGGTTTTTGGCCCGATTCAAGCAGTGTGCGCCGCAAGAAAGTCGCAGTTGCGTAACTAATTGACCCTTCGCCAGGAACCGACGCAAACATGCTCGACACATATTTGTTACGTAGCGAATAGGAAACGCGACGTAGGAAATTATACCTGTTTAAAAATGAGATAATCGGTATCGTCACAGTATATTTTTTATCTTTTCTACATTCATTTCGCAGACACTTTACGAACTATCTGAAGAGCTTAAACTATCATTTCCTTGATTTCCACTCTTTTCACTATATTCACTGACAGTGCCGCTTAATCGCATGGGCGAACCGGAGGCCGGTGAGGCTGCGTCCACTCACTAGAAATAGGTTATTTGAGGTCATGAAATGCCTTTATGCTCCTCAAGCCGAGAGTGGGATAGCAGTTATGAGATCAGCTGCGAGTCCCATTTCTTGTTTTATTGAATGCTCTTGTGTAACTTTTACCCGTGAAATCTTTGTTTTGGTAAACCATCTGTTTAACTAGTTCGAATTGCCTAAAGAGAAATACATTGCTGCATTGCATACAAATCATTATTTAAGGTAAAAACTGGAATGCATGTGACTTTTAAGAGAGGAGTGCAATCTGTGCATATTTTTTGTGCTCCGTATAAACCCCCCTGTGTTTTAAAGTATTTAGTGGTTGTATCATGAATAAATTGTGAACGATCAACTAATTCAGAATAAAATTCACAATTAATAAACTCGAATTAAGAAAACAATGAATTAATTAAATTACTTCAAAATACCGCTTCAAGTTTCTTGCTTCATATTTTTATTTTATATTGCCTATTATGAACGGGTTTCATTCACGTAAGAATATCTTTCACACAGGTTTTTTCTTATTCATTCCCGTTTAAAGAGAAAATTCAAGTAAATAATTAAAAAACCGGTTGTTTATCATGTCTTGCACTGCTAAATATTATAACCTCACTCAGCTCTATGCACTGTTTAGTATTTTCCTGCTGTAGCGAAGGTCTAAATGTCATAAAAAATGGAGTAGAAATAGGTCCGAGAAAACTCGCTCGCTGACCGACTCGAGCGAGGAACTCTTTCGCTCCGCAGAGGCAAACAGAAAAAAACTTTTAGTGTGGGAGTGTCGGTAAGTGTCCTTGTTTCGATTTTCCACATTCTACGTCGCACATTTTTTGCAACGCATTCTCGTGTAGTCTGTTGCGGGCTTTACGGGCCTCAAAACAACGCCAAACAAATTATATTCAAGAATTGAATACAATTTTATTTATTAGTAAAAAATATCAAGTTCACTGCTACATTGTTAAAATATCGGAGCGTTAATTTTTATCTTATTGCCCCATGCGTTAACCTGCGCTCGCCGTGCCATATAAAGTAAAATGCCAGTTCAACTGCCTTCAGATATGCGCGAGTTGCTGGGATCTCCGCTCCCAACCGCACGGGACATATCGCGGTTAATGTCCTTTGAATGAACTGTCACTTAGTATGGGAAGTAGAAGTGAGTACTGGGCAGCAGTACCAGCGATTCTAGGTGGTAAATTAAAAGTCGTATTATTGTAACAAACACTTTATTTTGTTTCCCTTAACACAATCATGAAAAAACTTGATTATTTATTATACACCTTCCTTGATTTATTTACACTACACTTCTCTTGATTTATTTACATACACTTCTTTTCCGATTTTTTTCACTACACTTCTCTTGGATTATTTATTTACTCTTCCACCCCTCGCACAGTCCTAAGCACTGGCCACAGTTCACTGCACTGGTCACAGTTCACGTCACCGACCACAGTACGATGCACTGACCACGGTTCAAGTCACTGAGCACACTCGCGATGCACACACTTCACAGTTCAGCTTCCATGCGGACTTTAGACTGACTCGGTGCCGGCCCCGCGTATTTATACCGGCGGACGATCGGGAACCTTCCGGACTCCCGACTGTTCTGGAGTAATCCGCCGGCAGGTGATGCAACCGCGCCTCACGGGCAGCTCGTGGTCGCCGGCAGATGACGTAACTCGCGATCACAGGCACCTCGGGGTGGCGCCGGGGGACGACGCAATATTCGTTACAATTTATTGTGAGCTTTTGCCCTGTCCAACGTGGGCTGGCTGCTTGCCCGGCTGCCAGTAGTGGTGAGAACTCACCTGCGTAGCCATTTATAGTATCTGGCAGAGGATTCGGGAGACATGCATGTACTGGATTCTGGTTTCACAAAATGATCTAATTATATAAGAAATATGGCTTTAATTATTCTAGTACTCACCCAAAACAAACACTTACGCCCCATACATCATTATTACTGCTAAATCACAATTGACGCCTACTGCGCTCTTACGACCCTCCTTCTCGACTCTCTCTGACGTCTTTCTCCACCTTTGAAATGTTCGTGGCGGTCCCTCATTTGGCGATTTCACCAAAAATCCCTCCGTGACCGGCGCTGGTAGGTGGTGGTCCCGGGAAGGGTTTGAATAGCGCCGCGCAGTCAACTCCAGTCGGCGCCGGTCTCCCCCGTAACTCGCAAGTGGCGGCTGGCGGGGCGATGCCTCAGGAAGGCGCCCTCCGTCTTTCGTTGCTTCTCCTGGCACCCGCACAGGGCGGACACGCTTGCGTGCGTACACGCATTTACGTTCACGCTTGTAACAGGTTCGGCGGCTAACGCCTCAGCGCGAGACACTGATCGCGGGCACTCGGCAGCCATACGGAGACACGGGCCAGAGAGCCGAACCAGAAGCGAGAAAGTTCCGATTATGAAGAAACGCGTCACCGAAGAATTTCAGAAATAGCAGAAGCTCGCTCACCGAAAAATTTTCAAAAATAGAACACAGAGGAAGCTCCTATCTCCTGGCACGCGCCATGGGAATGGCACGCGCCATTCCCCCTCCTGTCATGATGATGCGGTGGCTTCCCGCCAATCTCGCATCGGTGTGTTCACGTGACTTGTCTCATCTGGGGCCCCCGAACCGTCACCTGGCGCCCTTGCAGGCAACCTACCAAACGCCCTGTGACGAGGCCTTCGCGCCCTTTCACTAGAGACGCGCCCTTTCTGGGGCGTCAGCGGTTTTCCTGGCGGGGGCCGACAAAGCAGTTGGGAATTTCCGTCATTTGTTCGACCTCCCCCTGCCGAACGTCTGTAACCGAGAATAGCTCTGGTGTTCGGTGCAGCCAATATATATATATATATATATATATATTAAAATATAATTTTTTATATATAAGACCTAAAGTTCATTTAGCGTTAAATAGGAAAAGAAATGAATTTTAAATCTGGCGCGTACAAAAGACCGCAGATCGATCTTCAGGGAAACGATTCCAGGAAAAGAATCACGGCCGGTGAGAAAAGTGATTCAGAAGAGTGCAAAGACATGACGAATGAGCGCACGGGCCTATGTGGGGGTGTGAGGCGAGAAGGAAATCGAATACATCGAGGGGCGAAGGTAGTGGAAGTGTTAATATGCGAGTAAACGAGACTCGGAGTAGGGTAAAATATAAAACTAAAAGTCATTGTTCTGAGCGTCAATAAACAAAAACTGCTAGTGATGTTAAGCACGTGGTGCAGCGGGTGCGTGGGCTATAAACCATTAGGGTAAGAGAAATCAACGGGTTGAGCAGCACGCCATAAGGGGACCGGGAAATTTGTGCCCGGACTTTGGAAGGAATTCGTGAAATAGCAGAACGCAGGGCCGGCACGGCGACCACGTGCACTGCACGCATTCGCGGGGGGGTGGCTCGACTTTGTCGGGGGCATTAGCAGAGGCGCTACATTCCCACCAGAGGACTGCGGTACCCTCAGATAAGTAACGAAGCTCGTAAATTGTGGAAGTAGGGGTGAATTATTGAACAAGCTTCGAGTGTACAATGTGGGGAAAGACATAAGATGAACAACCACAACCGTGCACTGGATAGATTGTAACGTTTAATGATAGATAAAATAATCTGAATTAAAAAAGTAGGATGCAGAATATTGTATTTCATTATTGCATGGGGTGTGGAGCTCCTGATAATTAGATATTTCAAACAGCATTGATTGGGAATGATGTTAATACGTTAACAGCATGCCATTATATAATGAAGTATTTGTCTAGTTGTTAAACATATTCATGTTTTTATGAATAAACGAATAATTGTAATATGTAATTTGGTGCATTGTAAATTGAATGAGAAATATCAAAAAGCCAACATCCTCCTAAAAAAGGCTCCCTAGATCCCTTGTCCTTTTTATTTGATCTTCAATCAAAATTCTAATATGTAGTAATACTTGGTCAACTGAATCCTAATTCGGGAAACTGAGGTAAGTACGGTCACTATATATATATAGGAAAAGGTCATATATATATTGGGATATACAAAATTTTCTCTTTTACATTTATATCTGCTAAAAATCTTAGGTCCCCTGCTGGGTCAATGGGTCACATATATTATAATCCTTATTACCTCTGTAATGGATTATAGATCCGCGATTTATACAGCGCAGCTGGGAATCTGATATAGAATGATTCTATTCCTGTTTCATTTCTGTTTGGATTGACTAAATGAAAGATCACTTTCTTTCTAAAGAACAAAATTCAACAAAGTTTATTTTTGCCTTTTTAGCAAGCAATTTAGAAATTTAAAAATTTTTTTAGGCCTTTGATCAAGATCTCTTTCAATTTAAAATTTTATACCGCGGTTAACTTATCTTTTCTTCGTTGATGCCCCTCTAGACTTCTCAGTAAATATCTTGCGATCTTCCCGCAGTCAAAGTTCCAATTTATACGCCAATATTGTTTCCCAAATCAAAATATCTACGATATAATTCTGTCCTTAAAATTTCACTGATAACCCAATTTTATCTGGGATTGTACTCGTTCCTCTCACGAACATACGATCAGTTCGTAGCGCGTTTCAGAGCAGAATAAAATCTTCCTGCATGATTCACCCCTCGAAGACTTCGTATTCAACTACCTTCATTTTTCATAACATTTGACCGTCCTTCTTTTCCCAGCCAATCTAATGCATTTAGAAAAAACAAAAACCACATTGTTTATTCACGGTCGTTGCTAAGCTCTAGCTCTCGTGATATTTCGTAATGCATGTTCCACCATATTGTCTACAAATAAATGTTAGTTTGTTTTAACGTGACATATCGGTATGTCACAGCTTCCCCTCCAAGCGTCATTTGGTTTGCTACAACCTCACTAAATGACAAGACTAAAATTGAACACTTTCTTCTTGCTTCTTCACACTAAACGACATTAACACTTACACTTTGCACTGCACTAGGTCTTGTTTTTTGCTGCCTTAAAACTATTTACTTTTTCCTTTCGGAATGTGCCAACAAAACCATTTCATCAGGTATTCTAATAGCCGTATCTGCTAATATTTGCTCCCTATTAACTCATTGAATACATACACATTAAATTAAACTTCCTACAAAACTGACAAAATAAAATAATAACAAAACAATACCAAAAGAAAACTATTACACCTAATATTTACAACATTTACAAATCTCTGTTATGACCAGTATATTTAATCATGCGTGTCGCCCCTCATATACGGCTCATGTTCCTGTAGTTATATTTTCCATTTGCTCCATTTTCATCATTCAAAATCGCGGCATTCTTGTTTAATATTTTACCAATTCGGTACGGTCCTTTATACAACGGAAAAATTTATAAAATAGCTTCATCCACTGACGACACTTGGGGTACTCTAATTAACACTCATCACCCCCCTTTATACTCGCCTCGAAAGCATTGTTTCTGTTTAGTTTTTTTGGCTGCTGCCTCCCTCAAATTGTCATAAATTATTCGCGTATCTCTCACATCATCTGGGACCCCACTTATTTCTGGGTATCCTAATCCTTCGAAAGGATCCTTTCTCCTTCCCCCATGTGGACCTCTATAGGCGTGTTCGCGTGCCCCCATGGGAACATTATTCAAAACATAGTTCAATACTGGAACGGCCTCCATCCATCGGTTATGGTTTTCCCGAAATGTAGACTCTAAATAAGCGTGAAATCTCCTTCATAATTTTTCGCTGTTAGTTTTGAGGATTCCGTCCCGTCGTAAACATTTTTGGGATCCCAATTCTTCCCATGTCTTGTTCCCTTTTTCCACTAGAAAATTGGGTCCCAGATCACTAATAATTTTTAGGTATCCGAATTCTTCAAAAAATTTGTGATTGAGTAATGAACTCTGTGCATTCGCCTTTCTAATGGGTATAATTTCGTGATTTTAGAGAAAACATCCATTATTACTAATAAATATTGATTCCCAAATTTGGATTTCGGCATTG
Source organism: Teleogryllus oceanicus (assembly GCA_964035755.1). Lineage (NCBI taxonomy): Eukaryota > Metazoa > Arthropoda > Insecta > Orthoptera > Gryllidae > Teleogryllus > Teleogryllus oceanicus. Next base: position 100,050,886 of record CAXIVR010000005.1, on the reverse strand, counting down.
GTCCAAAAGATCCACAGCGTATATTTCCTAGTTGATGTAGGTATTATCGCTTCGCTGCCCCCCTCATACCTTTTATTGGGCTGTTTGGTTTTTCTGACAGACGTCACACTTATTGATTTGCTTAGGTTTGTCCTTAATGCCCTTCCAATAGCTTTTTCATCTAAGTATTACTTGATTTTTTTTACACCCAAAGTGGCCGAAATGTTGGTAGTAGATAGAATCAGTTCTCGCCTATGCGCTTCTGGTATCCAAATTTGATACTGCGCCCCTCGTTTCCTGATCCGATGTAATAATACTCCTCGTACATCTTCCACATTGAAAATTTCGGATCATCCTGCCGTCGGTCGTATCCTCCGCCGAAAAATGCTCAATTATTTGCCTCCCCACAGATCCTTCTTTGAATTTTCGAGAATTCCTCCTTCGTCCATTTCTCGTATTTCCATTAACTGGATAGCATTGATCCGGGTTTCCCACACTACCTTCCTCTTCCTTTAACCTGATTCTCGATAAATAATCGCAAAACGTTATCACGGCCAATTTTGGGATGTTAAAAATCAAATTGTTGGCCATAGTGACCATCTCAACAATCTGTCGTTATTCAAATGACTTCTCATTAAGAAAATTAGGGCCTTGTGGTCCGTAATGACGTAAATGGTCGTCCTATTATATAGCCCGTAATTTCTCTAGCCCCCCGATTCCCAAAGCTTCCGTTCACTGGTAGTGAAACGTCGTTCACAAAGAGTCAACACACACTTTCTGGGGCGATTATTCTCTGCTTATTCTTTTCGTCAATTGGAACAGCACAGCTCCCATGGCAAATCCACTACTATCTACTTGTAGATACATTCTTTGTCGAAATCTGGATAACTGATCAAAAGTTTTCTCAAATAGTTCTTTTAATTTTTCAAACGCCTCTTGACATTTTGCATCCCACGCCTTTTATTTCCTCCTTCTTTAGCAATTCTATTATTGGGTGTATAATTTCTGAATAACCTTTGCAGAACCGGGAATAATAATTACCCAATCCATCTTCTAACTTCCTACATTCCAGGTCGTGGAAAATTCTTAATCAATTCTTTCTTTTATCTTGCATCGACATCCCTTGATCCGATATGACGTCCCCCATAAATTCTATATTCCTCCTTCCGAATTGGCTTTTTCCCAATATTTAATTTTAAATTATATTTCCCGAAAGATTTCGAATAGTTTTCAACTTCTTTAAATGTTCAAACATATTGGTAGAGAATAATACAATATCGTCGACGTACATGAGTAGTTTCCTTTAGTTCATCCGGTATTACATCGTCCAAATAACTGATTAAAGCGCGCCATGTTCTTTAATCCAAAGGCCATCCTCTGAAAACTATACGTATTGCCTTCAAATGAAAAACTGACAAATTTTTGCGATTCTGGTGTAGTCCAATTTGCCAGTACGACGAGTAAAATCCAGTCCCGTGAATATCTGAGCTCCTTTTACCTCCAATCATTTCATCTAATTTCGGCGTTTTTTCATGACGAGCAATGGTCTTGCTATTGAGTTTCCAGCATCAACACAAAATCTGATCTTATTGTCTTTCTTACGAACTATCACTATTGGGCTACATACGGTGTCATCGACTTTTTATTATACCATCATCAAGCATCGTGTTTATTTGTTTACTTACTTCGTTTATATACATGGGATCGGATATTGTTTCAGATTAAGGTTTCCCTCATCCATCAATTCAATTTTTAAATTGATATCCCTTTACCGGCTCCCTTGAATTTCCCAAAATATCTCTATATTCATTGACTAACATTTCAAAAACTTCACTAGCATCTATTCCGTTTTCGTCGACCGCGCCCTCTGCTGCCGTGTGGATCTGGCCCCTGGTCTCTTCAATTTGTTCCGCAATACCCAAATAAAATATCTTCCCCCTCCTGGTCTTTGATCCCTAAACAATGTTGTTGCCCTTTGTCACCTCGTAACAATACACTCCTGTTACCATGTCGACCGGCGTCATACATTTTAGGCCATCAATCCCCAAAATAATTGGACGAATCAAATTCTTCACTACAATTGCCGGAAACTGTTGTGACCCCTTGAACTTCCACTTCCACCCAAATTTCCCGACTTCTCGTTTCGATGCGCCTTCCATTAGCTGCCCGAATATCCAAACTCCTGGTGGGTAGCTCATCAATTTTATTTCCTTTTTCTTTAACTGCTCATACAATTTTTCCGACACTGCACAAACATTGGGACCCGCAATTAAATGTCTGGTATATTCCGAAATATCCTTCAAAATTAAACACGTGCTATTCTCCGCCCGTTCGTCCGTATCTTCCCTTAAAAATCTTCCGCCGATACTTCAATGCTATTCAACTCCTTAAGAACCATCCGCCCTCATTATCATCATGAAATTTTAGGTGGCTTGGTATTACAAGCGCCGATGCATGCATTGGTATATTTCCTGTGAACGCATCATGAATTCATTTTCTAACTGTTCAATCTTGTCCCAATGTCCGACATATGTTTCCCAGATTCAGATTCTTGCACCATTTTAATGTTTCTAAGTCCCTCCTGTATTCGTTTTTCTAATTTACAATCCGAATTAACTAATTTAGACTCTCTGTTTTCAATTGTTTCGCCCTGTTGAGCAATTGCATTTAAATTATCTACAGCGATTCGACGATTGTCAACTTTTCGCATTGTTGGTCATAAATGTCCTAATGTCACAATGTTTTCCTGTGAATCATTAACTTTGGAATTAATTTTTTCGCCAGATTCCTTTAATTCCTCTGCATGGGGCGACTGATTATTAAAAGACTCAATTTTACAATTAATAATGTTGAATTCAGCCGATGTATCCCCGTAATTGCACTATTTCCCCGTGTATTTCTGACGAAATTTTCAATTCTAATGACATTTCTGATGTCATTCCCTTTCCCAATTAGGTTTTTTTTTCAAATTCAATATTCATATCTGGGAAATGATTCCATCTAATTTAGTATTATTATGCTCAAGTTTTGCGTTCATTTCCTAACATCTTAAGAATTAAATTATTAGGGACCATATTTCTAACGGTGCAGCCATTATTTCCTTCTCTTGTGGTTCAATCTCAATAATTTCACGCAAATTTCTCCTCGGGTTAGTATTAGCAGACGCCATATCATCTACATTAACATTCTCCATACGCAATTTTCTGCTCCTAGTATCCATTTTGAATTCTAATACAAATTAAAATATCTCTGTTAAATTATTTTAAAATCACACCAATAGAAATGGTCTTGGCCCTTTCTTATAATTAACAATTAATTTCAAATGTCAATCCATAAATTTCAGATTCCTTTGGATCACTATATTATAATTTATAAGACTAATTTTATCCTGTCACCAATTGTTATAAATTATAACAAATTATGCATCACGTTGAGGCGCCATTTGAGATATACCAAAATTTTCCCTCTCTACATTAATATCTGCAAAGATCTTAGCGTCCGGCTTGCTGGGGCAATGGGTCGATATATTATAACTTATTACCCCTATAATGGATTATAGGATCCGCCGACTTATACAGCGAGCTGGGAATCTGAAATAGAATGTTTCTATTCCTAGTTCATTTTGTTTGGATTGACTAAATGAAAAGCACTTTTTTTTCTAAAGAACAAAATTCAACAAAGTTTATTTTTGCCTTTAGTAAGCAATTTAGAAAATTTAAATTTTTTAGGCCTTTGATCAAGATCTCTTTCAATTTACAATTTTTTACCGCGGTTAACTTATCTTTCTTCGTTGATGTCCCTCGTAGACTTCTCAGTCGAAATATCTTGACTTGCCGAGTCCAAAGTTCCAATTTATACGCCAATATTGCTTTTACATCAAAATATCTGATTAATTCACTGTCTAAAAATTTTACTGATAACCCAATTTTATCTCGATTTACTCGTTCCTCTCACGAACGCACGATCAGTTCAGTAGCGCGTTTCAGAGCAGAATGAAATCTTCCTGCATGATTCATCCCCCGAAGACTTCGTATTTAACTACCCTTCATTTTTTCATAACATTTGACCGTCCTTCTCTCATCCAGCCAATCTAATGCATTTAGAAAAAAAAAAAACTACATTGTTTATTCACGGTCGTTGTAAGCTCTAGCCCCGTGATATTTCGTAATGCATGTTCCACCATATTGTCTACAAATAAATGTTAGTTTATTTTAACGTGACATATCGGTATGTCACAATATATATATATATATATATATATATATATATTATATATATATATATATCAATTATTTCAATTACATAATAGAAGCATAAAAACATGATGCGATAATTATGACTTTATCAAGCAAAGAAACATATCTGTATTTTTTGCTCAAACGGAACGAAGTTTGAGACAAACTTTATAATTATATTATTTTCCGTCTGCGTTGTTACACATGTAAATATAAATGTCGAAAGACAGACTAATTAGAAAATATATAATCAGCTACCAGTCCGGTTTTGGCGGCTCTTGGAAGTGGGGGAGGGGAAGGGAAATTGCGCGCGCGCCAAAGCTGCTGCAACCTGACAGCAACGCAAATTATCCGTTCATCCCAAGATCCCCGTCAATCTTTAGAAGTACAAGTGTAGGTTCACTACATGAGGGAACTAATTTGCCCATCGGTTGTTAAATTAACATTGCATCAAAACTGCAAACGAAAAAGACCAGTGGAACTGCATGCGTGTTGTTTGGGGGATAAGGACCTGATATCAGCCGAAAAATTGAGAGGATCAGGAGGGAAGCTCGTGACGCGACTCGGACCGCAGCGTCGCGCCACCGATCGGCCTGCGAGGACATATTATCAGTTTCATTTTCGATGGGCCAAGAGAGTGACTGGCCCTTCAGGAAAATTTCTTCAAGTGGCGAAAAGGCACGTTGGAAGTTTTCAATTTGTTATTTTAGAGGAATACGTCGTTGACGAAGCTTTGTCGTTGAACGCACTATGATGGCACAGTAAGTACCGTATTGAAACTTATCATCTGCCCATCAGTGTGAATTATAATCCAAAGGATATTGGTGGGTATTTTTTAATAGGTGCCAGACTACAGAGTCTAAATTACATCTTTGAAGTGAAAATCTTATTTCATTGGGAGTAAACGGGCGAATGAAGTTCGGAAGAAAATGATACCTTCATTTACACCGCCTATTTGAAATCAGAAAAGAATTGTCAACCAAGATTAAGAGAGAATGGTGGAATGGAATTGCAACTTTTAGGTATGTATATATTTCTATCATGTGTTGTAATAATAGAAAAGGGATATATTGGTTTATGCATTTCTATTGGATATAACGTACAAAACTTGGCTATTAATCCATTTCAAAGTTAGTTTTTATGTAAAACAATTATTTCGTTTACATCATCGGGTTTTAATCCTTTCCATTCAAATTCTAATGCTAAAGTGGTTTAGAGTGCTTGGCTTCATGTTGTAATGATATAGAGGGCTTGGCTTTCCCAAAATCATTATTTTGCATTCGTTTGTGCTTTTAATGAAAAAAGTATTTGTAAAAAGTTTATTTGATTAGTTTTTTAAAACTCAATTAGCATTAAATTCTGTATGTAAAAAGTAATATTTTTATGTTGCCAATTCATTGAAATAATTTTAATATAGTCTTGAATGTCATTAATGGCAAATTAGAAATTGTAGAATTAATTGTTGTGTAGTATTCCCATATGTTAAGTGTACAGAATTTTGATTACTGTATTTAAATTGAGACTCAAGCCTATCACTGTTGTGTAAATAATTGAACAAAATAATAATGCATTCCTCAAAAACTGCTGTAAAACACTTTCTATTTTTTAAATTTTTTTTATTTTCAAATTTTTCACTTTAATTATATTTTTATATACTAATGAATGAACTGGTCATGAAATGAAATTGTCATTGAAACAGGTGATGGTTCATCAATGCAGATATTCATGGATATTTTAATTCTAAATGGCTATTGCATTCTATGACCAGATCATGAACATGTATTTGAGGTGATGCCAATATATATTTTGCTAATTTTGCAAGCATCATGGACTTTGTGATTTATTCGTATTTAACATTCACAAAATGTGTATACATTAACGTTCAATTTTTTTATTGTATCATTTTGACAGGCAAGTTATTTTAAAATTCTCAATAGGTAATATAACTTGTGTTATAATTCTGTTATAGTTTCAATTTTACTAGTGTAGTGCTCTCCCGAATGACTACAAATGTGTATGAGTAATATAAAAATTCACATTTCCACTAGAAAAAAGTCATTAACGTCAAAATGCTGTTTTTCAGGACATTGTTTTACAACTGGGTTCTGAATCAAGTTATGGAGTGTGACAATTTGTAATTTTCTTTGAAAGATTATTAATGTTTACTTTGGGGTTTCCCAAAAAAAAAGGTTTCAAGTTTTTTATAATTTAGGTTCTGACAGTGTTCTTTGATATAGTATGGAAAAACTGCATTCTCAAAATGAATGATTTTGGCTATTATTCATCTTGAAATTACCAGAGAAAAATATCTCAGATTGTGTTAATGATTCTTGGGCAATGAAATGCATTACTGTTGTAATAGTGTTGACCTTAATAATTTTCTGAAACATTTCTCTTTCCCAAATAACAAAATACTTTCTTCTTGAAATAAAATAATTCAATATTACATAAGATTCTCTTGCCCTTTAAAATGCTAAAACCTGCATACATATGCCCGTGTTTGACAAAACATGCTTAATCAAATTTAGCTTGGTATTTGTTTCATTGTCTTTTGAAACAGGAACACTAAATAATTTTTTAAACTTCTTCAGTCAAATTCATTCTCTTGTGAAAATAATCTTTTGAACATTCTACTACATCAGATGTAATTGGAGCATATTTGTAAGATGAAATCTGAGCCAATGTAGGTCAAATT
>CAXIVR010000005.1:99971477-100041477 GCA_964035755.1 Teleogryllus oceanicus | reverse complement strand
TTTAATTTGTTTGTTTTGAAAACAATACAAAACAAAATCCATGAAGAGCATTTGTCGAAGATCAAGTTCTGTAGTAGCATAAGTAATTCAATAATTGATTTCGACAGAATGCGCATTCGGCGTGAATGAGTTTTTTTGTTTATGTTGTAAATTTATCAGAGTGAATGAGTAGTATTTTTTTTGTTTTGGTGTCATATTTATTTGCTTATGGTATTGCATTGTTTATCCGCCATGGGGTGTTTTTGTGTGTGTGTGTCGCTAGAGGGCAGCAACTCCGTTTGTGTGCGTTTGTTTGGGATTAGCAAAAGTAGGAATTTCTGAAAATATAAAAGTAATAAATGATGATGAACATCTTCAGGTTATCAGTAAACCCGCAAAATGTGTTGTGTTTAAGTAGCCAGATGCCGACCTACGCCACGTGCCTAAGTACTTTGTTTCAAGCCAATCAATCACAGGTCAATCACAGCCTCATGCCCATCAAAGGAAGTTAAAAGATGGACGGGCATGAATAAAAGTTGAAGCCGGGTTAAAAGGAACACATGAGTTAAAAAACGACGCGCCCAAGTGCATTCGAAAGTTAGTTTAATTGGCAGCCCAAGTCGAGTATGGGAAGAAGAGTAAATAGGAGATAGTAGTGGTAGTAGAAGAGCGAGATCGTTACAATTGGCAGGTGGGCGTGGCAGTTGGCAGGTGGGCCATAAAAGGAGTGTCATGATATAAAAAAATAAGTAGTAGAAGAAGGATCGTTCGCCGAACGAACCATTACAAAGATAGGTAGAAGTAGGATTAATTCGCGCTCTCGAACCATTACAATAATTACAAGGAAATAAACGCAGTTGTCATTATTCAACTATGGAAACATATTTCAGATTTTTATTTTTAATTAATGAGAATTAGTCCCTACAATAATCATAGTGTTATTTACGGTTTCCGTATATAACGGTTCCGTTCTGCGACTCACGGATGGCGATGGACTCGCGGATGGATTCGTTGACGTGGCTTCCATTATTACGACGAGCTAGTAAAACAGGATAATGGTATCCAATATTTTGGGGAGAGATTGATGGAAAATAATATTGTTATGTGATAGGGACGAGGATAATAGAAACCATGGCAGTACAACACACATTTCGAAAAAATTTTAACGGAATTTTAATTTAATCTGCCAAAGAGATAGAATCAATATTATTTCAACGTAAATACAGGAACCCTCATACATAGGATATTTATGTGATTCTCTCTCTCTGCAATAAAAACCTACGAAGTAAAAGTTTGGAATTTGAAAAATGCTAAGTTCATTAGGAGATAGCCAATGTTCTGTAGAGCAAAGAACATCCATTTGATTTAAATCGCTCTGTAGAGCTGTCTCGATAAACTCAGTTTTATTTGAAAAGGATTGAACATTATGGTGCAGAATGTTTATTTTTGCAAGTACCTCACGAATGTTTTTCTGCTGCATCTGACTGTAGTTCTATATATTTTCTCCATTTTTACCTCCGAGTGCGTGGTCGAAGGTTGTATTGTGTCCCGGCAGTGACAGTTTTTTTGAGGAAAATGGGGCATCAGGTGTAGATGAATTGGTAGTGGGAATGGGAGAAACGGGATTTGGTTCAGAGGAAGGGTTCGAAATAAGGGTGTGGGTGGAGAACGTTAGGAAGGTGAAAGGGATGGATTTATGGCAGGAGACTGCGTAGGACTGGAGTTGATGCATTGTGCAAGCTTGTTACCGACTGCATGTTTTCCAGCAAGGTTCATGTGAAGCCCATGCCGGGCTTCAAGTGTTTTGGGGCGCCGAAGTGTTTTGCTGAGAGGAAATTAATTTTAAAAAGTGTGACATTTGTTTCTCTCAGTTGCAGTTTTCATTGTTGGTTTGCGTGCTTAATCTCGCTGCATAGTGTTGTACCAGAAGGGCAGAGTCGAGACTACAATGTTAGTATTTTGGACGGCACATTGTAATTTGTTTACATGTTGTTCAGTGTGACAGTTACCGCCTAAGTTAATGTCATTCTGCCTCTATGATAATGACCGTGTCCTGATTGGTCATATCTTCGTGTGGGTGTCCAACTCTGCAGCCACATCTGTAAACATCCCGTTAGGGTTTAAAAATAGATGAGACTGAAGTTAGAGGTAACTTCCTACTGAGAATGGATCAGACTCGCTCTTCCGTCTAATCACGCACATTTCGCTACGCTCCTTTCACCACCTAGCGGAGAAAGGAGGTATTTATCTTGGGCGACGCAACAGGCGAAACTCAATTTTGCTCAGAGGCTTCATATGAAGCTTGATGATCTTTTGCACGAGTAAATCGTGTAACTATGGGACAGCTGGCTTTACTTCCTCCGAAGGAAGGCGTACAGAAGGATTTGCGTTTGTTTTCTATATTCCATTATTTTTTATTATGTTCGGTGTTGTAATGCCTGCTACATTGACATTGATTATTCTAGACTGATAACGTTATTAATGAATTCCAATTTGTGGAATTAATTGAAATAAATGATTGAGGTTTCGTTAATCTCCGACTCGAATTAACTTATGTGTGCTGGCTTGAGTTAGCTAGCATACACCGTTTCTCCACGAAAATACTGCGAATTAATTCCAAATTTGTGGCAATTAATTGGCAATTTCTCAGCAATAAATGATTATATGGTTTCCGTTGAGCTCTGGCTCGAATTTAACTGATGTGTGTGCTGGCTTGACGTCAAGCGAGCACACACTCGTTTTCTCCACGAAAATACGTGGCAATTAATTGAAAATTGTGGCAATTAATTAATTGGCAATTAATTAGCAATAAATGATTTGACATGTTTCGTGTTGGTGTGCTGACTTGGCCGGGCAGTGGGTTTATGCTTTCTTCCCTTTCAATCTCAATATATTTTTCTCCACATATCAAACTAGTGATGGTGTAACACGGTAACGTATCATCTGTAATAGTCGTGTAAAACTATATCTTGTTCACATATTTCCGTCTTCCTTCGAATACCATCGAAACATTATTTGGGGCATTACTCAAAATATCGATTCCAATTTGGAAACTGATTTCAAAAAGAAAATTGAAATAATTGAGCAGATACCACCAATATTCCAAGTTCTAACATTTTATTTTACATACATTTTATTTCTAAATCGTCCGTTATCATTCCACTACCAGAAAGAATGATCCGACGAACGCACGAGCTCATTTATCCTGCGACTCAATTTTTGATCTCAAATCGGTGTTTGTCTCCTTGATAGATTTCACCTGATGAACCTATTTCCGCAAGTGAAATCGCAGAAGCTAATTTTACAAGTAAAACGAACTTTCGGTTAAGAGGTAAAATAGCTCGCCGGCGAGATGTCTCCAGAATCCGTCATATAATACACTGAAATAGGATAAAAAGAATTATATGGACAAATGTAAAAAATAGAAGATGTTCAGTAATGTCAAAATTCTATTTCGCGGCACTGCCCGACGATCTCATGGCTCGAGTCCCGATTCTAATGTAATTACATGATTCTATGTATTGTACTGAAATTTGTGATCTCGGCCAATTGTTGAAATCTTAACAAATATCTAATTTTTCGTCTCATATTTTGTACAGTATTACATTTTACACATTTCGTTGATTTTAAATTTTTACAAATCTCAATTCTTGAAATCCTTTCCGATAACATATTTGGTTAATTTTGAAAAGGTTTCTTTTAAATTTATTGTAATGTTTTTAGCAATAACCATATTTGTTCTTATACTAATTCAGAAATTTCTCACTTGAAAAGAGTGCTTGAAAGATTCTGCTGTCGCTGAAGAGACGATTCTACATCGTACCATTGTTGTCATTGCTGAGAGAAATAAATATATCTTACCCAAACAGTAGGCAGAGAAAGTATTTATTTTTAAATTCAATTTAATGAATATTTTATTTATGGATTCACAATTTGAAAAAATTGTGAACACTTTACTTTCTTCCTCTTCTCAATCCCCTTCTCAATCTCAGAAGAGAAAGTTATGTAATTGTGCACCGGAAAAGTCTTATTCCCGGGCCCTGGTAACGTAAAAGTGGATAAATTCTGTTGCAATATAAAAAAAATACTTCTTCTAACTCGTGGTGTAGTGAAAATACATGTTTTATGGGTCCTTGATACCTAAAAATCGATTGACGCCAAAACGTGTCTGTTCGTTTGTGGTCAACGCTAATGCCTAAACCGTTCTGCCGATTTTCTCCAAAATTCATTTTCCCCAATCTACCTGAAAGAACTCGCGTCTTCGGGAGTTTCAAATGGATATTTTGATTTTTGAGGGTACTTTACATTAAGCCTCAAAATCATTTTCAAAATCTTCCCAAAAGTCACCAAATTATTTGATTAAACTTTGTGTTTTGGTAGCGTACAGAACGTGAGGGTGCAAGTATGGTGTTTGTTGACATCCCTTATTTTTAGAAAATTACTAACGTGCAATTTTTGGGGCGTCTTCCTATAACTATAATATTGATGATATATTTTTTCCTTACTGAAATGTGTTCTGACAGATTTGGAAATAAGATCATGTACAATTTTAAAAAAGTATGAGTAATAATCGTGCAATTTGGGGCAATGTATAGGCAATTAAAAATTGTAACTGTTTCCTTATATATTTATGTTATATATTTATGTTCATATTTTGCAATTTCATTCTACAAATTTTTCGGACTTACTCGTGGTATAGTACATCACTGATCGCACTGGCATAGTTAGCGCTAAGGGTGTGTAAGTAGCATGTGCCTCGAAAGATCAAACAATTGCTCGCTTCGAGTTGTTTCTCCGAGCAATTCGTCTCCCTCGACAACATACTAGCTGCAGCCATTATCGTCACAACATCATTTTCGTTTGGTTTGAGCCACCTCTCGCACCAAACGCGTCTAGTTTTCCGCTTTACTGTCGTTTTCCCACCGACCTTGCGTCATCTCTTCGCCTCCCGTGTTGCGGTTCCTCGCGTCCCGCTCCATTCGTTCTGCCCCCGAGCGTTCACCGTTGTCATCTTTCTGCTTCGATTTTCGCTGCACCTGTCCACTTTCGGATTTCTCCTGCCTTCCTGATTTCTCTCCCGTACGCACTTCTATCGCGCACACGTCTTGCCGATACCTTCCCCCGGTGTATCGATCATACTTATTACTAGGGAACGGATTTTATTGTAATAAAAAAATCAAAATATGTACATATAAATGTATTTATTTTTTCAAAAATATGTAGGAAAAAATTAAAAATATGCAAAATAAAAATTGAAGTTAGAGTTTAAAATTGTTAGATGCAACATGCATTTTAAGTTTTCAACGAGGAAATGTCAATCAGCTCTCAAAATAGATTTGTAGTGGCTGAAGGAACGTTCCACTTCTACAGAAGAAATTGGAGCATATTTGAACGCTGATATGTCCGTTAGGTTCAGTTCTAGTTCCAGTGTCTTTTCCTCCGCTGAGAATATGGCAATGATTTTCATGTCTTTCCAGCATGGATTTTTCTCCAACGAATCTTGTAACTTCTTTTTCATTTTTTCTGTGCTTTCACCTGTTATGTCTTTTAATTTTGCTAATGACAGTTAGTCTTTCAAGCTTTATGATACCATTTACTAACAAAATTGCATTTGCAGAAATGAAGCCAAATTGTCAGACTAGAATCTAAATCAAAGATTTTGCTTTTGTAGTGTCGCAGATGACTGGAGTCCAACTTCAAAGAATATCTTTTATTTGCTCAAAGTTTTCACAATAATATTTAGCTGCTTCTAACCACGTGCCCCATCTTGTAATTACGGGCTGTGGAGGCAAATTCAGTTCAGTATAACTGTCTTTAAACACTTTAACTCTGCTTGCTTTCAAAAATACTTTTTTAACAGTCGATATCAAAGTATCGACATCAGGAAATTGATGTCGAATAGTTTCTGCCACTGATGAAGAGCATGTACTAAGCACGTAAGATGAATCATCTTTGGGTAGAACACTTTAATACACTCGCTGCTTTCACCATGTAGAGGAGCAGCATCGTTAAAAACAACAACACGTTTTCATGCATGATAGGCCACAGCACTCATCGAGTCAATTGAAAAATCTGGCAATTGTAGCGTGGTTGCATTTTCTAAAACTTCACAATATAATAGAAATGGTGTCGAAGAAGATCAGGCACATCTTTCCTAGCAATAATATTTGCAATATATCTTTCTTCAACCTCAGACGTTTCATCAATTGAAACCCAGACCTTACTAGTTTTATTTGCTCTCGAATTTTAGACAGAGTTTCCAAATAAATAGTTTTCATGTATTTTTTCTGAGTGTGCTTTCATCCGGAATTTGTTTGTCAGTGTATTTTTCTAAGAAGCTCTTGAACTCAGGGTCGCTGACTTAGTAAATGGGAATATCGCTCTACTATGGGCTCTACTCAATGCACGACACAAATCGGTAAAGAAGACTGACTGACTTGATTGAACATCAGGTGAAGATGTTAGGAATGTTTGCTGAAGCTTCTTCATACTTAATATATACTTAAAAGTACAATCTGTAGTTTTACGAAGAGCCGGTGCATACATGACCAGTTGTAGTGGAGAGCTAATACTCATAGGTTCCGATTTTCGCATTTCTGAGGCATCTACTAGGTGGGGCGCAGGAAGCGCGATAAGACTGACATTCTAAACAATGTTTGTCGGATTAATATTGTGTTGCACGTGGGTTGAATGTAACACGAGAAAGCATGTGATTGCTTATACTTCTGCTTCTTGACCATCCGCTCATTCTACGCGGTTTCTGAGAAGCAAGGGCAGAGGGTCAGTCGGAGCAAAGGTCAGGAGGACATAAAACGTGCAGTGTTACATTGCTAAGTTTATCAGAAAAACAGATTCACGGAATATTATTGGGAAATTCTTATTTGATGTTCTTACAAGTATTATTTGAATGTAACGAAATGTGTTAAAAAATGTTGGTTAAAGGTAAAATATGTGAAAATATGTATTTATACTAAAATATGTAAAAATATGTTAAATAAAAATGGTTTCAATTCATTCAGAATGTCTAGAAAACAAATTCAAAGCAGGTACCTTGTTCCTATTAAAACATGTATTTACATGAAAATCCGTTCCCTACTTATTACTATTGCCGGAGTTCTGAGTTCGACCGTCCGGGGCGTCATGGTCGTTCTCGTCATTCGTTTTGTCGGAACGACTTACTCTTTCTATCAACGCGTCGATCGTATCGGGCGTCTTACGGTTTCCGTTCCAAAGCAAGTTACGGATTTCGTTCGGCATTTGTCGAATAAGGATCCTCATAATTTCTGCCGGATTGAACTCTTCACTACAGACTTTAAAAGCACTGACTTTTCGAGTCACAAAGTCGCTCATGTTCTCGGACTCCCACTGAGCGCTCTGACTTCAGCTCAGCGCCGGTACTTCAGCTCAAATTTGTGTTGGTTCTAGTGCCGATCTAAAAACTTGGCCTGCCACTCCCCATAAGTCCTGGGCGTCAGCATCAATGCCTGCCACAAATACTGTGCCTTCGAGCTAAGGGCCTCTTCAACAAACCGTAATTTCATTCCCTCAGGGATGTTATTTACGGTAAAATAATTTCTATCGCAGTCAGAAATGAGTACGGCTGCTCATTATTTCCCATGTAACCGTAGATAGTTAGGCAGGGTCGCGTGCCCTAGCATATGCCGTTACCGTTCGACCTCGTGCTATAAATGATATAAACTACACATTACAGGAACTTAATCATTGTAAGGAAGTCGCCAATGCGCGGCGAGCACTTCCTGGGTAAGAGTTTCTTTCATAACAAGCGTTGCGCCTGAAGGGCGTACTAAGATTTTGCCGCAGCTCGACAATCAAACACAGTCACCGTTTGCAGGCAGGTCCGCTGGGGTGGGCAACCTCCACAGGTCGCCGAACTCACACCAGGCGGCGTGTCCCGTGGTGCCGGGAAAGCCCTGACTCCGCGTCGGCGGCGGCGACGGCGGTGGTGCAGTGATGATGATGAAGCGACGACAGCTCAAGATTCAGGTGTTCAGCAACGCGATGATAATCGTCGCGTGAATTGTGACGGGCGACGCGGGCGTGATCGGCAGAGATCAAAAGGGAGATATACTAGACAAATGAGTGACCGGATGAACTGATCGTCCTCAATTTAAAGCAAAGGGACACTGCCCTTCTCTGGCTCTCATGTCTGCGAGCTGAGCGCACGTCAGCGCTCACCTCTCCTACCGTTCTGATGCGCCTACTGGATCTCTCCCACCGTTCTGATGCGCCTACTGGGATCTCTCCCACCGTTCTGATGTGCCTTCGGCGCACGCCAGCGCTCCATGCCTTTCTCCCCCAGTTTTTCAAATGTTCTAGAAGTTTCAGAAATTTTACTAAAACTTGCTTCAATTGGCAAGTTCCTACGTCTTACTTAAATTTGGTCCAACAATCTCTTGCGTTTCGCCGGTGTGTCGAGCGGAATTTTCGTGATGCCTTCACTCCTACTTTGGCAAACAAACGCAGGTGGTCCTCCGGAGTTTCCAAGTGCGCAGCCCCTTCCCAGCTAGATCCCGGGATAGGACCGCGTCGCGCTGGCGGAAACAAACGCAGGCCCTCGCCTGCCCGGCGCCGAGGTGTCGCGGCGAGCACCGCGCGGAACGAACCAGCCACCCGACGGCTCAGAAAAGACGCAAAAGGCGCCAGCTCGTGATTACGCAACATTTTGTTTGCGATTATCCGAGGCACAATATTCGGTATCGTTACAATCTCTCTCTCTCTCTCTCTCTCTCTCTCTCATTATATATATATATATATATATATATATATATATATATATATATATATATATATATATATATATTATATATATCAAAATTTCTTTGATATCTTAAATATATATAGAATTTATTAATATAAACCATTACATTAATTTCAGTTCTAACAGGAATTAAATTGAATTACTTAATGTTCAGCAATATTTCAAATACATTACTTGCCAATAACATGATTATTAAGGTAAGCAAGTGCTCATAAGAATATTAAAATAATATAAATTTTTAAACTACAGAGTCTACCAAAGTACAATAACATTAACAATGCATCACACTCAATAAACTAGCGTACAACGGCAAATAACGTACAATTGGGAGTCAGCAATTCCATGATCATACAGTAGTCTTATAAATCACAACTTAAATACAATAGTTATTAAATTTGCCAGGGATGCCCTGTATATGGTTTGCCCCTTTATTCAATGCCTTTAAACCAATATATTCAAATAAAGCCTGTAGATATTTTTTTTTGAAAATTTTTGTGCTGTAAAGTGTTGTACACTTGTTATAGTTTGCATTATATTTATTACATTAAGCATATTGACAGAACTATTAAAACACCCTTTCATTCTCAATGTTTCAATGTCAAGAAAAGATGTTTTCACACAGATTAGCTTATTGTGACACCTCACTGCACACAATTTACGCAGTGCTGTCGAGTGCTCTTTTTTTGTCAATGAGTCCAAAGGTCCCAAAAAGATGACAAGTTCCCACGTTGCCCTTTGGCGACTCCACCAAACCCTCAGTCCCTTCTGGGATTCCGAGTAGAGTTTCCCGCTATGCTTTAGCAGTGGTTTTTCTCCATCTTCCACTTCATTTCTGTTTTCACAAAGGGTCCAAGATCCTTTAGATATCCCTTCATTGTCGACCTTCTTCCACTGTTGTCATTTTTAATAAACATTAAATCTTTGCTACGATATTCATGTCAGCTTAGATCGAAGACTGAAACGCGAGTGGTCGCGTGGATTACAATTGTAACCCAAGCTGTTTCAGCGCTTATTGCTAGTGCAAAATTCATCACTTAAGTCGTATTTATTATAATTTGATCGCTGTGGCGCTCTACGATGGGTACTGTTTTCCATCCCGAAAGTTTAACTCTACCGTAAACATGAGATGAATCGACTGGTTTACAATGTAATCCACGCCACAACTAAAGGGGTTAATAACCCTTCTTCACTAACAGCACACAGTACATATGATGATTCGTACAAGTTGTAGCTTGCATTCCTGCATCACAATTAGAAAAGTTTTGTGTACTCACGAGAACATGAGAAGAATCGCGCCCAGAACAAGTTTAATGGACGTAAAACAGTAGCCTCGTTCACAGATACTGTTCGATCTCCTCCAGCAGGTGGAGATGGATCTGTAATGCTCAAAAATGTGTAATTGACGTACAAATTGTAGCCTGTGCTTTAGCGAGTACGTGAGAGGAGTCGAAAAATCGACATGAACGCTTAATGGACGTAAAAGATGTAGCCTGCCTTGTTTTTCAATTAGGAAATATTTGGCAATCACTGGAACATGAGACGAAGCGAGGAACAAACTCATTCGACCGGCTCTGTTTGAACGCCGCCAGAGAAGATGGATCTGTAATGTAAGAGATGTATCATTACGTGGTTGAAGCTACTTTCGTTTAACACACGTATTGTTAGTGCACGAGAACATGAGGCGAAACAAAGAACAATCACAACCGCTATCGTTCTGTTCGATCTCCTTCAATAGCAGGAAGAGGTGGACCTGTAATGCAAAAGAAGATGGTATAATTGAGGTGCAAGAAGTATTTGTTTATCCCAATTAGGAAATGTTTGAGCACTTACCAGAACATGGCGAAGGGGAAGCAAACGCACCTACAACAGGTTCTGTTCGATCTCTCGAGCAGGTGAAGATGGATCTTAATGGCAAAGATTGTATAAATGCTGTATAGATGTAGCCTGACCTCGTAGAAAATGACCTGACCTCACATGTAGAAAAAACCCTCACCCCCACAAAGGTATTGATACTTCTTCTAGAGCGGGTGAAGATGGACCTCTAATGCTAATAATGGTATTATTGACGCAAAAGATGTAGCCTGCATTCGATTATTAGAATTAGATGTTTGTGCACAAGTACATGAGACAAGGCGAGGGGCAATCACCTCCTCAACAAGTACTGTTTTGACCTTATCCATCAGATGAAGATGGATCTCATGCTCAAGATGGTTTTTGAATTACAAGATGTAGCCTGCATTCTTTAACACAATTAGAAAAGGTTGGTGCACATGAGGCGAGACGATGAACCCGTCCACAGTTTCTCTTTCATGTCCTCCAGCAGGAGGTGAGGGATCGTTCACGTCTTGTCCGAAGAAACCAAAAGCCGAGTAGGGAGAGGGAGTGCTCAGAACGGAGATGTGTCTTCTGCAGGCAGATTACCAGGAATCTATGCATAGACATTAACTTTAGTTTGTCCAAACGGGTACCAAAGCCATTTAAGTTCCATGAGAGGAGAACCATTGTTTCTAGTTCTTTGGTATTTTATTAATTTATTTTTCTTTATTTAAATTTTAGGGTTGGTTTGGGTCAATTCGGGTTTCATTTTCTTTTTTTTTTTTCCCCAGTTGGGGAGTTTTGGTATTTTCCTTTCAGTTTGTTGGTTCAACGAATCCCCCTTCCTGTGTGTTATCTTGATCCGCAGAAGTCGCGCATTGGAGAGTCGCGCGTATTGGGAGACCACATTCCCTTGAGACATGCGACCTAGATCTAGCAATAGCCTGCCGGTTTGAGCTTTTAAGTGGATGCCTTGAATGTTTGCTGAAATATTTATGCTTTTGGTTTCGCTTGTTTCAGACTGGACAAGATTTTGTATACAGGCATCACGATATCAGAAAAAGACACGTGACATGCAGCATCACGCAAAGAGGAGGCTTTAGGCGTTTTGGGCTCAGAATTTACTTTGTGTTGACCTGACGGTGTCAGCGAAACTGGTCCACGGGTTTCGTCTGGTAATGGCGTCGTACCTGAAGGAAACTTTCTCTGATCTTCTGACTTCTTTTCTCTTAATAAAATGGGGTACTGGTTAGAATTTGATGGGTGCTTTCCACAACAGTTCACACTGCATCTGGTGAGTATTTAGAGTCGTTAGCTCTATTCCACAGAGCACGCAGACTGCGGTGCCTGGGCGCAGGAGATTGCGTATGGCCAAACCTCTGGCATTTATAACAGATTTTTCTAAGGCTGGTTTCAAAGTGACAGTTCGGAAACAAGTGAACATCACATGTATTTCAGAGAAGTATCCCTCCGCCGCGACAGCTCCGTCACGCCCCTTCGTAAAGTGCTAATCGCTCCTGTGAAAACATCCCTAACAGTCTAAGAGTTTCGCTGTGGTATATGCGCGTACGCGAGTCCGGAAAATATTTAATCTTCATTACGTATGGGGGAAATCACTTAACATGCTCTCAGTAAACAGTAGAAGAATACTGCCACGAATGTAAATAGAAAAAGGATTTTTCATGGGACGTTCAAATACCTATTCTGCACGTTCACAGCAATGGCCTTTTGTAAGTGAAGCGAGTGGTTTATATATAATTATACCACCCCGACTATCCATACATAATACTGAGCTCTCATAACTCAAATGCGCCTTAATTTTTTTACATCAATAATGTTCTATATGGCAATGCATTCCAAAGTCTAGTATGCCTAGTATCTCTTCTTTCTTGAAGAACAGTGAAGACAATTTTTACTTGTATTCTCAACTAAAGGCTCTACTAAATATCCTCGAGTTGTTTCCTTACAAGCATTCAAAATGAATATCTATTTTTAAATACTAAATTGCTAACTGAATAGACCCAATAATGTTAAAGGGGAATTATAGGTAAGAAAACTGGTCCTTGTAAAGGTACATAAATAATTAACTCACAAGAATATTTATATTGACCAATGGTGGAATTGTTGCATTTCGGCACCAAACTGGAAACGATCATCCCAGTATTTATTAATAATAATAATTGGTATTTCTTTTCGTTTTCACTGCTAAAAATTCAGGACATGAACCTGAATAGCAAACGCATTTGTTAGGCGCAGTTCCTGCACGCTTATAATGAAAACGGAAGAGATATGGTATAAAGACATCAATTTATAAAGGCAACAGTTTTACAAAACAGTATCCTATCACAAACAATATACAAATTTAAAGAATGAAAATATACAAATACAACAAAATACATTCATACAATTTACAAATTGAAAGAAATTAACTTGAGTACGAAACATTTATTTTAATGAAATGTGGTAAATATATAAAATTTAATTGTTTTCCTGTGTCAGTGGTAGTTTCCTGGAACAAAAAGAAAAAAAATCATTAGTATTCTGTATAGTTAACTGATTATTAGTATTTCAGTTTTTAATTGAATATTACTTCTTAAGGCTTCATGGCTTGTTATTATTGGGGTTCAAGAAAATACTTACCTACTAAAATTTAATAAAGAAAAAATTGCAATATTAGTAATTAAAATACAATGAAAGTATTCAACAATAGGATCTTCTTTGTTAATTTACCCATAAATACAGTAGTAATAATTTCATTTCCAGTAAAAACAGAAAGAAAAAATGTATACATAGAATATGGAGACATTACATTAATTTAGTATTTAAGATTAATTTCAACTATACTTACAGTTTTCCATATTCAACACTCCCTCTCCTGATGCCCTGGTAATGGGATGGCCAGAGGTAGTGAACCCTTTACTTGAAGTGTCTTCCTATGTTGATGATCATGGTTCCACATTCAGATTGGTCTCATTTCACTTCTCGATTCCAATCTTCTTCAACAATTTTCTCATGGTGATTAACATAGCCTTCTCGATCTGCATCAGGTAATATTGGATCACATTTACACAATATACATTTTAATGATTTGTTAGCAAAGTCAGTGACAAACTAAAATATATGATTATAATCACTTTTCCTAAAGCTGTAACTTGATAGCTGAAAATATGCTAAACCTGCTTTACATGGGCACGATCAAACTGGCGTCCAACATCGAGTTTTATAATACTTTCGCTATGGTTGACGCCATATCTTACTGGTTGACATCTACAGAGACGGACGCATCTGGTTGTGTTTCTACATTTTGTGAATATCTACTACTTTTTAGCGATTTGACTGTGCCTAGTGTGTTTTAAGTGCTTTATTACTTGTCGCAGATTAGCTGAGAATATAATTTCAACTGATTTTTTGCTATAATCAAGACAGGATTACGTGAATTTTAAACGGACATTCAAACCTCAACGATCTTCGATTTACGAGGTGGTGATAAGTGTCTAAATCTATTCACAATTCAATTTATTTCAATATTAAATCACAAAGCATTAATTTTCTGCGAAAGATTTATTCTATTTCTGTGACAAGTGACGATTCCGTTTTTTCCAACGTTACGAGGACGGTATCAGTTAATTTGTTTCAAATCTTATTCTATATATCCAAGACAAACTTCTAGATATTATCTTTTATCTAATTACGGAAGTATAATCTACTGATTGTATTAAACAGTTGCAGCTTAAGTTGACGAAATTTACGTAACCACATTGCCAAATTTTGTAGGTACTAGCTCCATTAGATTGTGTGTAGTATACCTTCGTAATTTTCATTCAATCTTGCCTTTGTTCTATTTAATACACATCAATTTAACACTTTAAAATACAAAGCTTTTTTTTTGTTGCTCTTATCTGGGCTTTCTTGTATTTATTTCAATTTTATCACGTACATTAAAACGCATTCAGACATGGCTACTGCCTGTTCACTTTCTACTCTACACTCTCAAAGCCGACTCTTGAAAGCATCACACACGTAAGGCGGCTAATTAGATCAAATATATCCGAAGGTTGGAAGAGGTCGTTCTCTACACAGACGGTTGGGCATGCAGCAAGGCAACACTGCGAATACACAACCCGTGACTGTACAAAAGCACACAGACACTGCATCCAGTCACAACTCAAAACAAATTTAGTGTTTTAGATTATGAAACAGATTTTCCCTCGCCTTCTCTGATCCCTTTACCACCTCTTCTCTACCATCGACAAGTACAATGCACAAACCAACGCAATCAGGCTAGGAAGCGCGTCAAAACCAAAATATGTAAAGCTGCGCATCCTAGCTCACTTGAATACAAAGACATTCCTACTGAGTCTAAAAAAACAGGTACTTATTATAGTTGACAGCGACGGTCGTCATCTTTCCTCCATTCTCAGTGGGAAACCACCCTCCAACTACTCAGTCACATCTATTTTTAAACCTAACGGGAGGTTTGTGATGTGACTGCAGAGATGGACACTCCACACGAAAAACACTGACCAATCAGGACACAGTCATTATCATAGGAGAGCAGAATGACATTAACTTGGGTGGTAACTTTACACCTGAACAACATGTTAACAAATTACAATGTGACGCCCAAAATACTAACATTGTAGTCTGACTGTCCCTGGTACAACAGACCAAATACTCATGCAGCGAGATTAAGCACGGAAACCAACAATTGAAAACTGCAGCCGAGAGAAACAAATGTCACACTTTTTGAACCTCTAGTTTCCTCTCAGCAAAACACTTCCACCTGCCATGGTCTCACATGAACCTTGCTGGGAAAACATGCAGTCGGTAACAAGCTTGGGTACAATACATCATCAACTCTAGTCCTACGCAGTCTCCTTGTCATAATCCATCCCTTTCACCTTCCAATGTTCTCCACTCCCCACCCTTATTTCGGAACCCTGTTGCCTCTTCCTTCTGAACCTACTCCTCGTTTCTCCCATTCCCACTACCAATTCGTTCACATCCGATGCCCCATGCCCTCAACCTGTCACTGCTGGGACACACTACAACCTTCGACAACACCTACAAATGGAGTAAATATATAACAACTACAGTCAGATGCAGCAGAAAAACATTCGTGCAGTAATCGTAAAAATAAACATCTCTCCACCATAATGTCTAATCCTTTCAAATAAAACTGAGTTTATCGAGGCAGCTCTACAGAGCGATCTGCAATCAATGGACGTTCTTTGCTTTACAGAACATTGGTTATCTCCTAATGAATCAGCATTTTCCAAATTCCAAACTTTTACCTCGCAGGATTTTTATTGCAGAGAGTAGAGAATCCTGGCAAAGGTCCTACGCATGGGGGTCTCCTTGTATTTACGTTAGGAAATAATATTCATTCTATCCCCTTGGCGGAATTAAATGTGCATTCCATTGAAAATATTTTCGGAAATTTCTTGTTGTAAATCTTATCACTAAAAGTGATAATACTTTGCATTTACAGACTCCAAATAAACAGAACTGCAAATTATATTTTGTTCTTAGAAAACCTGGAGATAAACACTTAACAAAGCCAGAAATCGCACTCCTTTGAATCCATTGTTGTATGCGGAGATTTTAACATTGATTTTCTGGTCGAATCTTATATGAGAAAGAAAAGTTTCAATTTGATAATTTTCCAATTTGTATGATTACAATTAATGTACTCATGACTGGGCTACAACATCTGATGAAGGCAATTGATCAAATTATAATAAACAAAACTACTACTCGATATGAAGTTGAAACAAAAGATTTAGGATAGAGTGACCACGATGCACAAATTCTTAGCATTATAAGAAATGCGATCACTGACACAATAAATAATATACGTATGACTAGATTGTTTACTAAAAGTAAAATTAAATTACTCATTGATTACTTGATGCAGGAGTCATGGAAATGATTATAATACTGTTGATGCAAACGACAAATACAATTTTTTTTTCAACTCTTTCATATTTGTTTAACACTTTGCCTCTTCTTCAAAAGGAAAAATTAAATATTTCACGGAAAAGCAATTCTTGGATAACACAAGGAATTAGGACATCTTGTAAAACAAGCGAATTCTTTCTTTCATTTCTAATGTCATGACGTATTTCAAGATTTTATGTACTTTAAAAATACAAAACATTGTTATGAAAAGTCATAAGGCAGGCTAAAATCATGAAAAACGAATTGTGATATTTTGAACTCAAATAATAAAACAAAAGCAAATGTGGAATATAATAAAACTACCAAATCAACTAGAAACCTGTAGAGAATGTTTTAAATATAACGATATAAAATGTGAACGATCCGCGAACAGTGGCAGGTCTCTTTAACCAATACTTTTCGAAAATTGCTGCCGATCTCACTAAGGGTCTTCAGGCACAAAATTCAAAAACAGACAGTTCACCCAAAATTTTAGACAGAGTGTTCGTTTCCGAAACTTCTTCCTATGAATTTCTCAAAATTTTCGGTAAACTAAAAAATAAATATTCGTCCGGTTTAGATGAATTCCCGGATTCTTTGTTAAAAACTTGTGCGTATGCCAATATACACCCGCTAACTCACATTTAATGCATCTTTATGCACTGGAACTTTTCCAGATATTTTCAATACAGCTAAAATTAAGCCGCTTTTCAAAAAAGGCAACAAAAATGAAATTCAAAATTGTCGACCCATTTCTCTTCTATCAGTTTTTTCAAAAATATTAGAGAGACTTTTTTACGTACGAATGGAAACCTTTCTCAGTAAACACGACACGCTTTCAGATTGTCAACATGGATTTAGAAAATCAAAATCAACGGAAACAGCTATATTTTCTTTTCTTAAAGATGTCGCCTCATCATTGGATCAAAACGAGGCACCTATTGGATTATTTTTAGATCTCTCAAAAGCTTTTGACGTCATTGATCATGACATTTTACTTTCCAAATTACCTTCATTTGGAATTCGTGGTATTGCTCTGGATTGGTTATGTTCGTACCTTAAACAACGATCTCAGAGAGTTGAAATACCTTACTGGAAGATGGAACATTACGTACGCACCTTCCCGACTCTTTGCCCGTTGCATGTGGAGTTCCTCAAGGATCGATTTTAGGCCCTATTCTGTTCCTACTTTACGTGAACGATATGCCCTCGACGATTCGAAACGGAAGAACGGTTCTCTTTGCGGATGATACGAACATCCTTTGCAATAAAGAAACAGTAAGTAGTACAATATCAGATTTTCAAATTGGTTCCGAAATAACAAATTAATAGTAAAGAAAAGAAAACGTTTTTAATGCAGTTTTCCATTTCAAATAAACAATTCTGTGCTCCATTGAAAATGAACAGTGTACCATTGACTGATGTTAAGGCAACAAATTTTTTAGGTCTCTCAATTCAATCAAACCTTAAATGGAACGTCCATTTAAATGAATTGAACACAACATTAAGTTCATTATGCTACGCGTTCAGAATTCTTGCAAATTCAGTCAGCCTTCATACTGCTCGTTGTGTATATTTCGCGAATGTTCATTCCCGCCTGAGATATGGCATAATATTTTGGGGAAATACACCTTATAGCTCCCAGACTTTTAGATTACAAAAATGAATTGTACGAATAATAACCAAGTCCCACCCACGTGATTCATGTAAGCCTCTCTTCATTAATCTAGGAATGCTACCATTACCGTGTCTTTTTATTTACGAATCAGTGGTGTTTGTAAAAAATGACTTGCTCAAGGGCGGAACATATTTTCAGAAAAATGCCAGTCTATTACTTGCACTGACGTAGAAATCATATTCATCAGGTGACAGTATCAACAGCTCATTACAAAAAATGCACATACGATGCATGTACATTATTTTACACTTTGCCAGATGACATTAAACGATTAAATTCAATAGAAAAGTTTAAATCCCAAGTGAAATCGTTTCTGCTGCATAACTGTTTCTATACAATTAGAGACTATACTGAGCATCAAGCAAGAAAAGTAACATTAATTTTAACAAATGATACATAAATGCACCATTTTACCATCTTGAACTGTATAAATGCGCATAAACAACCCGTAGCAAGTATTGTACTTCAGCTACGGAGACAATGACCCATCTCGATCAGGTTTTTTTCGTCCAGTTTCCCTGATCCATTGAGCAAATGCTGAGATGGCCCCTTGTTTTGCTTCTGGACATAAATGTAACTTCATTATGGGTGCATGTCTTCTAGAATTCAGTGGGAAATACAATTATTCAAATTATCGTATCCATGTTGTCGCGGCAGGAAGTAATGAGCCAAATTTATGGCTTATTTATCCTTGAAAATAGATTTTATTACATGGGATTTTTTTTGTTTTTTTCTCCCTCTCAAAATTCAAAATTTAAGTAGTATATGACTTAGTGTAGGGATCACAGAATTTTGAAAATGTGCACACAATTCACTTTTCCCCATAGCACGTCATACGCAGTTTTTAACTGTTTTTTTGATGTAATAAATAAATACTTCGTTCCATACCATTTCAATCGGATTGTAGTGGCAGTGATAAGGTGGCAGTCGCAACACCTTATACCCAGCAGCATTAATAATCTTGTCCACCCGGTAGCTATAAATATTTTACTGGCATGAAAATATACTATTTCACAATATTCTGGATATTCTCAAGAATGTCATGCTTCTTTTTTATTAGTAGACTTAGTACAATTGGTCTTTTAACACATTATGAAATGTTGTGTTAAGTCAGTACATTATTGAAGAACAAATACAAATTATGAAAATCAGTAACGTATTAATATTTAAATTTGCTGTCAATTATATATCTGAATTTGTAGGATATTTATAAATGGGAAAAGGATTCACAGAAAATACATACTGTTTCTCAGGCTTGTTTGATGAAGCTAATGCAAACAATTCGTGATGAAATGCATCGGTTCTAAATTGCAAATTGTGATTTTCTAGGAAACTTTTCAATTGTGTATAATTCCACTTTCTTGTAGGTAATCTCTCCGACTATAAGCAAAGAGAATACAAAATTATTTCTTTTATTTCCTAAGACATCTCTGTTTTGCATCTTGAGAGAATTGATAATAAGAATATTGCTATTATATTGTCTCTTCAGAATAATGTAATTGATATTAAACTGTTACTTACATGGGATACATACTTACACTGTGATAAGACGCATTATCTAGCACTGAAGAACTGATAGGTCTCTCAAGTTTTGGCCAGATTTTCTCCAGCCATTCTTCAAACATATCCCCAGTCATCGCCCGTGGTGTCTTCTGTACTATTTTATGGCTGGAAACACCATTTCAGCACCATCCACAAACCTTCTTACCTCCCACATGTAGAACTATATATATTTGCCCTTCACTAACATTCTTTCGCACACAGCTGAGAATACTTGCATCTTGCCAAGTTTTGAAAGCATAACAAAACGTAGCGATATTTAATAATATTATCATAACCTTACTTTGTTCCTGGAGAACGTCGAAGTAAAACAGAGTGACTAGGATTAAATAACTCTCATAATTCAAATATTACATGGTAAAAAGCTTAATGAAGTACACACACCTATTTCTGCAATTACGTTTCCAAAAATATACAAGTCTCATCTAAGAAAACAAAATTCCATCCATTATTCTTCAATTCCTTATACTGCCTTAAATATTCAGTCCTATGTGCACTAATATCAGCTCTTTCTGCCAAGGCCCTACAATTATCGGTCTCCCATGAAAATCCTATCTCCAACAATAATTTTCTTAAACTTGACTTGCTACCAAAAAATCCGACATCATTTCTTCTTATTTCCAAGGAATCTAAATGACATGTTCACCTGATAAAAAATGATGATCAATTCAAATGTGAGCTTCAATAGAAATAAACTGCTGCTTTTAATTAAATATACATTAAAACTTTCCCTTTTCGCACATCCCATAAATATTTTTTCAGATTATCCCCCTCGCCAAAGTCGTCCACTTTGTTGATTACAGGCGCTTTTCTATTTCTCTTCTTGTTGGAACTTCTTAATTCATTAATATTCTTCTTTATATACTAAATAAACAGAATTCCTTCAGTTACACTTTCATTAATCACACAATACCAATCATAATAATAATAATAATTATCCATCCATAATAATACACCATCAATAATAATAATTATAATAATAGAAATTAAATAATTAAAAAAGCAAACTATTAAAAAAGCTCTATAAAACAGTGCAGTGGGTTTGGACCATACTGCCTGACACGGAGATTATAGAAACTACTGGATATCTTTTCTGATAGAGATGGACGGTCAAAGGTCAGTAAGAGAGATAGGGTAGGACTGAGTACCTCTGCTAAATCCAGTAAATTTCGGACACACCATATGGTTGGAGGAAAGCTTTCAAGATTTCTTTTGGTTCGGTTGAGAAGTCTTCACTATTTACCACACCCTTCAGAGGTTTAAGATCGGGTAGGCGGACACATGCAGGTGGAGACTGGCTATTCCTTTTAGAAAAGTGATTTTGCTGATATGTTCGTCAGAGCGACATTCCAAAAGGATTGTTCCGTTTCTTTGACGAACCACCAACTGCAAATTGGCAATCTTTTCAATTTCTCTGGCAGGTTTGATCGGGCTGACACTTCATTGTTTCATTATCTCTTTTACATGACATGACGAGAAAGCAGGGCTTAGTAAGTCTATCAAAGTCGTTACAAAAAAACTAAAGATTTACTGTTTCAGCAACAAATCTCCTCTTCCTTATGGAGAGGGCGGGGGGTAGATTTTGTATCTATTAGGAGGATATCAGATTCGTCCCCGTGGTCCCCACACACCACTGATCCCAACAAGGGGGACACTCCATCGGAGTGCCAGGGTTGGCACGGGGATATAGTTGGGGATTACCGCAGCACTGCTTCGGCGTGGATCCACTCGCTCACCCTAGAGTTTAATACAAAACCAAGTCCAAGCCGGTTGATCGCGAGTGAGTTAGCTCCCGACCGCCTGTCTAGAAGAGTCCGTAGCCAAAGCAAGTGTATTGAGACGTACAAGGAATGTTCTTTAAAGTACGTAAGAGCAGGTATTCCTGGATGCTAAGAAAAAAGTAGCACGAGGAGAGTAATTGTTTCCTAATTACTCTCCTTGTGCTACTTTTTACAAACTCAATTGCCACGACATACATCCCTCAATTGCCAGGACATAAATTCTCTCCGACACCGGTCGCCATGCACGGTAAACATGGGTAGGCATTCGGCATACAGAGTGAAAAAGACGGAGACGAAAAGAGGATGTTATAGAAGAATGAGAATGTACAATGAGGAGAAGAAAAATAACTTGTGAAGAAAAGGCGAAGAAGAAAAGAAGAAAAATCACTTTTGAGAGCCCCTCTCTATTCCCCGTCAGGACCAACCAACCTCGACGGGTGTTCTTTCAAACGTGCTCCGTGTCTCTGAGTAGCTAACATTAACACAATCGT
Source organism: Teleogryllus oceanicus (assembly GCA_964035755.1). Lineage (NCBI taxonomy): Eukaryota > Metazoa > Arthropoda > Insecta > Orthoptera > Gryllidae > Teleogryllus > Teleogryllus oceanicus. Next base: position 100,019,454 of record CAXIVR010000005.1, on the reverse strand, counting down.
TAAAATTAAAATTAAAAATTTAGAAAATCATAGGTTAGTATTGCATTAATATGCAATGATATTGTAGTTTTATGGAATCTTGAAATAACTTCTGGGTTAATATGTCGTTCTTTGGAGCGATAGACGTTTTGAAATTCCAGTTGGTGAGAAGTAAAAAACCTGATTAATAAATGGAAAAAATCTCTCATTCTGATGTTAAAATTGGTATTTCTTAATGTGACGTTTGTCAACATCAAGGATTGCTGTAGTTTTTCCTTTTATCATCCACTGCCACCCGTCACAGTCTGTCTCCACGCAACAATTTTGACGGCGCGAAGGCCACCTTCCCCGAAGGCGAGTTGCAAGGGCTGCGATTGCCCGTTTAATTCAGTCAATGAAAACGAAACAAGAGAAGTAAAAAATGAAAAAGGTTGACATGAATTAAGAGAGAAAAAGTTCTTGGCGAACTTATATGCTAATATTTTGGCAGCACTTAAGATTTTGCTTCGGTGAGGACAATGGAGAGTATTGGAACTTTTAACTCAAAGTATAAAGAGACTTTTGGAGGAGTTCGAGGTATTCTGGTTTGTGAATATTACTGATTTGGTATAATCTGCTATTTCACTCAAAAATGCGCAAAAACTAAAATGTTCAAACAAGTATGCCTAAACAACGATTTATGGAAAACAAATTTTAATTGCAGAAGAAATCTCTTAAATAATGTAGAAAGGTTAAAAAATTGTGAAATTTAAATTTTTCGAAATATGAAGGATTTTAAAAATAAAAGCATCCAAAGTTTTTTATGACAATCATTTATTCAATAATTTCACAACGATGCGTAATTTGAACAAGGTCAGAAAAAAACTTTAGAAGAGAACAATTATCCGAAGTTGTTTCTGAGACGATGCATCAACAAAAGATTAAATAAATTGAATGACGTATCAAGAGCTGATAGAGTTGCAGCAGATACAGAACGTTTAGGTAATGAACAGACCATAATTATGCCATACGTACCTAAAATACAGAATAAGTTCAAGAAAGAATGTCTCCGCTCAAATATTAAACTGTACATATACAACAAGTTAATTAACAAGCAGAATTTGATAAGGAATGTTTACCTAGCCAACAATGCAATTTAACATACGTAGGACAAACTAAGCGCCCAATTAAACAAAGAATGAAAGAACATTCTAGAAATATTAAAGAATCTTCACCACGATCTAATTCTTTATCTAGACACAGACTAAATTTGTCGCATGAATTTGACTTTGAGAACCTACATATTTTAGACACCGAGGTTAGGAGATTCCCACGACTCATTTCACAAACACTTTAGATTAAATTAAATAAGACTCTTAATACCAATGTTGAAATGAACGTTTTTACCAATGCCTATGACAATGTGTTATATAAAATTAAAATTAAAGATCTGGACAATGTAAATCCAGTATAGTGGTTTAGTTGGCAAACTGCATATTCATACGCCGTGTTGTAACCTTACGACATATTCATACGCCCGTTGGTGTCATTCAAACTTCGATTGGAGTCTGTTCGTAACGGTTAGTTATGTGGTATCAAGTGTGTGAGAGTGAGGTATTTCGGTATGTTTCCTTGAATGTTCGGCTGATGTGGTAATTCAATGGGATAGCGTTCCCTCACTAAGCTGAGTGTCCATTTGGTATTGATTTTGTTTTGTTGTGTGTTCTTTGGTTGTTTTGTATAAAAGTTTAAAAGGATCTCTTGTGTAGTAGATATGTTTGATTTTGAGATAATTTTACTCAATAGCTTTATACTTTTGAGACAATTGTAGTGTTTGTGAACTATTCTAGTAATTACACTAATTGATATTTAGAATTTCAGTTTCTGTGTCCCATTAGTTTAGCACCTGAAGATGTAACAAAACGAGTTACGAAACCTTGTGAAATTACTGAATAAATGATTGTCATAAAAAACTTTGGATACTTTTATTTGTAAACATTTATTGACAATCAAGAAGAAATATTGATTTATGAAGGATTTTAACAAAAATTAAACCTTCACTATTTACTGAATCATATTTACGATACCCGAGGTCAAATTCTGTCACGTATTATGACGTGACATATCGTAATGAAATGTAATATATCAGCAAGTATTTAATAATTTTACGTCAAAACAGTTAAAAACTTTATGACGTGCAATAGAAAGAAGTGATTTTTTACACGTTTTCAAAGTTCCGTAATCCCTACACTAAGCCTAATCCTACAAGAATTTTTAATAGAGAAAACTAAGCACTCCGAAATAGTAAAATCTATCAGCCTTAAACTCCTATTCTAAAGGAACTACCAGGGGATCGGAGCCAACCAAACGATGTTCTCGACGTCTGTTGTAAATTTTTGATTCATCACGATTACATCATTTCAATGCAAACCACTTCCTAAAAGCAAACTTCCAAGAAATTGCCACAGAACTCCAGAACATCTGCGCATGCTTGAAACACGCTGAAAACAATCAGCTTGCGGGGCGGCATATTAGACACATGCACAAAGAATAACCCGATCCAAAAGCATCCTTTTTCCCATAAAACTTCACTCTCATGTACAAAAAAACTATTCTACATCCCATTCAACATATTGACAAAATATTTATATTAAACTTCACTCAATCATGTTATACCAAGAATTCTAGTTTATCATCTGTTTGGCATCATTCTTTTACGGATGTATGTGTTCGTTTTCCAAACGCACTCATACCAAGCACCAATTTGATACGATCCTTTTTAACATAGTAAAATTGTTTTAGTTTGTCGAAAGATATATTGACAATTATTTGTTTGGAAGGATATAGAAACTCATTGTAAATGAAGAAAATTTTGCGTTTAGACAGAACATCAAATGCGCACAATGTGCAACTACCCATCCCTATTGTTTAAAATACGTTCGCATAAAAAAGAACTAGCGAGGGCTCTCATTAGCTATTATTTTAAAATCTCGACGACCTTACCTGGGCATGACGCTGTGTTGGCTGTGAAAGATATTTCTGCTTCGTATGACGACGCTCCGTCCTTTCGGACGTGGAGGAACCTGGGCGGTCCCAGCGTAGGAGGTTTCTGTTCTCTCGAAGCTTCGAATAGTATGGCCAGACTCGTCACATTGCACTCCCACATCACAAAATGGGACTGCATCTGATTTGCAATTCACCGAGTGCCCGTCTGGCCAACTCGCGCATCCCCATCGCCATGTTCCTTGGAAGAAGCACAGCCAACCCGTGCGTGCGCGTCCACAGCGGAGGAAAGAATGAGTGCGAGTGTAGGGGCGCATCTGGTGACGTCACTCCGATCGCTCACGCGACTGAAGCGCTCCCATTGCCGGTTGTCGGAACCTCGAAACCAGTTCGTCTCCCACAGCGCGATCATTCAATGCAGTTACGAGGATGTGATGGTTTTCGACTCCCAGATCGCTCTGAGGGACCAGGTGCAGACTACTGCGGTTCACTATTGGGCATCGTTTCCCGAGGCAGCAGTACGTCATGGAACAAATTCATTACGTCGAAATACTTCCATCTCCTTCCGGTTAAACCATCACCACTTTATCTTTTATCTTTCATTAACTCCTACGTATGAGTATCTCATAGGTTGCCCAACGTGTTTCTCGCAAGTTCACCTAAAACAACATTTAGATAATTTAATTTCTAGCAAATTGGTAGTAATGTTAGGTTTAAATTGAATTTCAAAGGAGTAAAAAAGAAGGAAATGGTTTGAAATAAAATGCCGCAAACATTGAACACTTTCCTTTATTTTTGGCACTATTTTCTAATATATTTAAAGAGTTCTCAGCGTAACATATTCTATAATTCTTCTACAATTTGCATATATTCTACTATCATATCAAAAATAATAAGTGCAAAATTGGTTTGAGTAATTAGGTAAAGTATTTAAGTAAATCATTTAATGTTTCTTTTTTCATTAACTCTTCAGTGATAAAGTTTGGTCCAAAACTTGAAATGAAAAACCTTTTTATATACCTATTTTCAGTGTTTTTTTAATCAAAATGTTAGTTGCAATATTTAATTCAAAAGTTTTTTCTAAACATATTAACATTAAAATTCTAAAAAATTATTCTCATTAAAATCCTCAAACTTGGCTGAAGGTGTCTCTGGAACACTATGTACATTGTGCTCTCACTTCACCGAACCAATGCAAGGTACAGAAATTATAGAAGGAAACTTGGGGTAAAATTGAAATGACTTTCATTTTTAACATGAACTTTAATGAAGCATTAGGTCTAGTCTCAGTGACAACAAAAATATTAACATTAATATTGATGGTTTAAAATAATGTTGGACACCTGTGATTAAATGAATTCTGTCAATATGCTTTATTTAATCAATATAATGCAAACTATAACAAGTGTACAAACCTTTTACAGCACAAACATTTCAAAAATAAATATCTACAGGCATCTTTTTGAATATATTAGTTTAAAGGCATTCAATAAGGTGCAACCATCTACATGCCATCCCTAATAACAACTATTGTAAATCAATTTAAACATTTTTTATTTTTATTTTTTTTTTTATTTTGAGAACCCACTTATTTTAGACACCGAGGTCAGGAGATTCGCAAGACTCACTTCAGAAACACTTCAGAATAAGTTAAATCAGATTCTTAATACCAATGTTGGAATAAATGTTTTTACCAATGCCTATGACAATGTGTTATATAAAATTAAAATTAAAGATCCGGACAATGTAGATTCAGTATAGTAGTTATGTTGGCAAACTGCATATTCATACGCCGTGTTGTAACCTTACTACATATTCATACGCCCGTTGGTGTCTTTCAAACTTTGAATGGAGTGTCTGTTCGTAACGGTTAGTTATGTGGTATCATCTGAGTGAAAGGAGGGTATTTCTGTAATGTTTCCTTTGAAATGCCCTATCACATAAATCACGAAATATGTTCTCACTAAGCTGTGTCCATTTGGTATTGTATTGATTTGGTTTTGTGTTGTTCTTTGGTTGTTTTGTATATAAAAAATATAGGTTTAAAAGGATCTCTTTTGTAGTAGATATGTTGTATTTTGAGATAATTTTACTCAATAGCCTTATACGTTTGAGACAATTGTAGTGTTTGTGAACTATTCTAGTAATTACACTAATTGATATGTACAATAACGCTTTCTGTGTCCCATTATATTATTTTAGCACCTGAAGATGTAACAAAACTAGTTAGGAAACGTTGTGCAATTGCTAAAATAAATGATTGTCAAAAAACTTTGGATACTTTTATTTGTAAACAACTATTGTACTCAAGTCGTGATTTAAAAATTATAAGTGTGCACAAACGATTTTTAATTGTGAAAAAAGAATGCACGCTACTCGTAGTCCGTCAATGATTCCATCTCTTCCAGCTGAAGGGGTTTGATCAGAACCTGAGAACGGGGTGTTTGTTTATCACCTCGATCTGGTAAGCGCACAAACGTTTTCCAATTGTCATAAAAGAATGCAGTATATCAATTGTCATAAAAGAATGCAGTAAATTGTATACTTGTCGTACAAGTATACAATTTTTAGCTTTCCAGGTACATGTTCACCTGCAGGAGAAGATTAACGGAAGCTCACGACGCGGTATATGTTCTTCGCCTTTTCTCATGCACAAATGTTGCCTAATTGTCATTCAAGAATGCAGGCGACATCTTCTACGACATTTATACCATTTGTAGCATTACTGACACATCTTTAAATGAAGGAGAAGATAGGACAGAACCTGAAGACGGTGTGTGTATTCCTCGCCTTTTTATAATCTGGGGTGTGAAACCAATTTCCCAATTGAGATAAAAGAATGCAGCTTAAATCTAGTCGGTCAATATATCTATCTGCTTTTGCCTTACTGATCCATCTCTTCCTGCTGAAGGGGTCGGATCAGAACCTGAGAACAGAGTGTGTGTTTATCACCTCTTGTTCGAACAAATGTGCAAATGTAGGTTCAATACATAAGAAGTACCAATGTAGGTTCACTGCATACGAACTAATTTGTGACATCGGTTGTAAAATTAACCTTGCATCAACTACTGTAAACGAAGGAGACCAGTGCGAACTGCAAGCGTGTTGCTGGGCGAAAGGACCTGGATATCAGCCGAGGTTCAGGAGCGAGCGTGGGAGAGGGTCAGGATGAAGCGCGTGGGACCCGGCTCGTTGGACCGCAACGTCGCGCCGCCGATCGGCCTTCGAGGACTGAATAGTAATTCAGTTCAATTTTGAAGGGCTAAGAGAAGTGACTGCCCCTCCAGGAAAATTTCTTCGAACTGGCGAAAAGCGCCTCGTTGTGAAAGTTTTCAATTTATTGTAGAAAAATACGTCGTTTGCGAAGGAAATCGTTGAACGTATTGAAACTTTTCGTGCTGCATCAGTGTGGATTATAATCTTAAGGATATTGGTGGATATCTTTTAAAAGGTGCCAGACTACAGAGTCAAAATTACCTCTTTGAAGATAAAATCTTATTTCATTGGGAGTAAACGGGCGAATGAAGTTCGAAAGAAAATACCTTCATTTACACCGCCTATTTGAAATCAAGCAAGTATTGTCAACCAAGATTAAAAGAGAATGTGGAATGGAATTGCAACTCTTAGATACGTGTATATTTCTATCATGAGTTGTAATAATAGAAAGGCGTATATTAGTTTATATGCATTTCTATTGAACATAATGTAGAAACCTTGGCCACTAATCCGGCTTAAGGTTATGTTAATGTAAATAAATTGCAAAATTCCATTAAAAGGTTATGTCGAACAAAATAAACAATGATATAATTTTATATCATCGCTTTAAATCGTTTCAAATGCTAATGTTGTTAAGTGGTTTTAGAGAGCATGGCTTCCAAGCTCATTATATTGCATTCATTTGTCCTTTTTTTATTTTCAAAAAAGTACCTATTAAAAGAAGTTATTTGATTAGATTTTAATACTCAATTAAGCATTGCAAATTCATATTAAAATGTAAAAAATAATATTTATTATGTTGCCAATTCATTGAAATAATTTTAATATAGTCTTGAAGTGTTGTTAATGGCAATTAGAAAATGTAGATTTAATTGTGTAGTATTCCCAATGTTATAAGTGTACAGAATTTTGATTACTTTATTTAAATTGAGATTAAAGGCTATCATGTTCTGTAAATTATTAAACAAAATAATAAAGCATTCCCCAAAAAAACTGCTGTAAAACCCTTTCTATTTTTTTTCAATAATGATCACATTAATTATATTTATAAATACTATTGTATTAATTTTATTTTTCAGGTAGTTTTTGGCATAGGTGATGGAAATTGATCATTGAAACAGGTGATGGTTCACTGATGCAGATATTCATGGATATTGTTAATTCTAAATGGCTATTGAATTCTATGACAAGATTATGAACATGTATTTTTAGGTGATGCCAATATACATTTTGCTAATTTTGCAAGCATCCTGAACTTTTGTGATTTCATTCGTATTTATCATTCACAAAATGTGTATACATTAATGTTTCAATGTTTTTAGTGTGTATCATTTTTGACCAGGGAAGTTATTTTAAAATTCTTATTATGTAATAACTTGTGTCATTGAATCGATAGATGACCATTTCAACAAAAGTTAGTAAAATTCAAAGACCAACTGTATATTTATCATTAATGTAACGATCACTAAACTGGATATTAAGCGATTTGCGTCCCTTGTCTTATTTGGGGATATTTAACTCTTACAAATTGTGAAAGCTCTCAGGCAGGAATAGCGCGAATGGTTTATAAAAATGTTAATTGTTGCAAAATTGTTAATTCGCAGTTTTTGGTTCCGGGACATCAGAGAACCCTTCCCACTTTAGAATTGTAAAATTTGGAAATTGTTTATTAATTTATAAATTTTACAAACAATTTATTCCTTTTTTCAAATTGCCTTTAAACGAAATCCGAAGATTTATGGTCCAGGGGGGAAAGAGGATAGAACCAATAATGGGAAATTTGAGCAGAAGAAGACATGAAATAACTTTTCCCGGAAATCTAAGGATGAAAAGAAACACGAATATGTGGAAATAAACACGATCGTTCAGGAAAACTAGACGTTCGGAATAGGTAGGCGGGATATTTCGGACGGAAATGTTGGTGAGGCAAAAGTAATTTCGGCTATTAAAAGTGTTGTAATATCGGCAGAAGATCTCTTCAGGGAAGATACGAACAGACAGAAAAGAGCACGTGTTTGATTTTAAAGGCGACATTTAGGCGACGGAGGTGTTGATCGAAACTGGGGCGAACTTTTGTGCGGTGTCACAAGAGTTGTACGATCGAATCAAAAGGAGTGGAGTTGAAATCGCAGAATTACTCACTAAAAAACTGGATATTCGAGCAGCTAACGGCAGGCGCATTGCGACTAAAAGTCGACAAATTTGGGTAGAATTAGTGGTCCAAGGGGTGACGATCCAGTTTCCGGCAATTGTTGTAAATTCGTCCAATTATTCTGGGGTATCTTTAATTAAATAAAAGTTACTTTGAACACGAGTGAACTTTAATAAAATAAATAAAATTTTAAAAGACAAAAATCAACGTCTGAGCTCAGGAGTAACTGATACTTCTAATTTTACCCTAATTTTTACTCTACAATGTTAGTACATTAGAGAAAACAAAGTTATGAGGAAGGCGCCAATGCGCGGCCAGCACTTCCTTGACTATAACCCTGGATAACAGTTTTTTTTAAATAAACGTTGTTCCTGAAGGGCGGCGATGGGGATTTGCCTCAGCTCGACAAATCAGTGCACAAATCAGTTCACCGTTTACAATGCAGGCCCGCTGGGGTGAATAACCTCCACAGGTCGCGGAACCTCACGCCAGACGGCGTGTCTCGGGGTGCAGGGGGGTCCTTGTTTTCCGATCGGCGGCGGCGGTGGTGCAGTGTGACCACGGCAACGGCGGCGGCGGCGGCGACGATGACCACAGCGGTGGTCACGATGATGGTGACGACAGCTCACATCTCAGGCGTCCTACAGCGCGATAATGATCGTCACGTAACTTGTGACGTGCTACGCGGGCGTAGCACGTCACAAGTTAAGAGACTACGCGGGCGTAGTCTCTTATACACAGTAATCATCTAATCGTTCGTTCCCTCGATAAGTGTGTAACCGGAGGAGATACTCGTCCGCAATTCAAGGTAGCGGGACACTGCCCTTCTCCCACGCAAGACAAGTCCTGCGTGCTCAGCGCACATCCGCGCTCTTCCTCCGCCCTTCCGCTCGCCCTTCTGTGGCCCTTCCGTTCTGCGTGCGCAGCGCATGCCTTTTCCCCCTCCAGTTTCCCAAATGTTCTAGAAGTTTTAGGAGAATTTTGTCAAAACGTTCTTCCATTGATGAAAAGTTTCTACGTCTTAACTAATTTTGTCCAATCAGCTTCTGCGTCTTGCCGGTGTGTCGAGTGGAATTTTACATAATGCGCTCTGACTTGCACACTTTTAGTAAATAATCGCAGGTGGTCTATCTCGGAGTCTCCGAACTGCGCAGCCCCCCTTCCCCAGCTAGATCCCCGGGGAGAATCCCGCGACCTGCGTTGGAGAAAGTAAACAGAGCTTCCCCCGATCGCCTGGCGCCAAGGTGCCGCGGATGCAGCTGGGCGGAACGAATTAACCGTGCGGCGGCTCTGAAAAGACGCAAAAGGCATCGCGTATTGCGCAACATTTTGCTTATGATTATCCGGAGTACAATATTCGGTATCGTTACGGTATTATGATTTTAAGAATTACATTTTAGTTCCATTAACATTAAATCTTCAATGTTCATAGATTTTTTTATTTAGGACAAATATGCCACGTAAAAGATCTCTTATACTGGAAAGAGAAGACAGAAGAAAATGGGAATTCGGGCTCTGTCAAATGAACGTGCAAGTTCAAGCAGACAAGCTGATGAATCGCATGGCATCCGTCGCAACAGAAGTGCAAGCAGAGACCTTCCACTTAGTTATGATGCTGCCAGAATATATAAATCTGACAGTGAAGTTCCATTGTTCAGTGTTGGTGGAATGGACTATAGATGTAGTCATTGTTCTGCAAAACTTTTCCGAGGTGAGCAGAACACTTCTATATGTTGCCATAAGGGGAAAATAAAATTACCACCAATTGCCGTGCCTCAGTTTCTTAGACAGCTAATCAAAGCAAATGATTCAGCAACAAGAAATTATCTTGAAAACATACGGCAGTATAAATAATGCTCTGGCTTTTGCATCTGTTCAGTTAAATGCTGTTCATTTACAAGGGTCAGGGCCTTATTATCTAAAAATTCATGGGCAGATTCATGTTGTTGGGTCTTTGATTCCAGAAAATAACATTCAGCCATCATATGCAGGTTTATTCAATTTAGATGAAAGTGAAGTTCTAAATAAACGTATACGTAGGCATGAAAATAGTTTTTATGCTAGATATATTATGCAGAATTTACAGGAAATTATTATCCATATAAATCCTTCTGCTGACCTTTTTCAACACATTACGGGTTATGTTCAAAATATGGATCTAAAATTCTCACTGGAAAATTCATTTGATAAGCATCGGTACAATATTCCAGTATCGGAGGCAATAGCTGCAGCCTCTAGGTTTGATGAGGGGGAGGAACCAAGAAAATTTGACTTCGTAGTAAGATCAAAAAGCTCAGAGAGAATTTCCATTATATCGAACATTCATGAATACTCATGTTGACCCTATGAGCTATCCACTCCTGTTTCCCTGTGGTGATTCAGGATGGCAGCCAGGCTTGCAACATTCAAGATTTCCTTAGATTCGGTTGAGAGTTGATGATTTACCACACCCTTGGAGAGAGGTTTACGGTCAGGTGGCGGATACATGCACCTGAGACCGGCTAGGCTTAGGTGAGTGATTTTGTTGATATGTTTGTCAAGAATGCCACCTGGGAAAATGATTTTGCTGCTTTCAGTGAGTGATTGCTAATCACGACTGAAATCGCTAATCTTTGATTTCTCTGGCAAGTTTATCTGGGCTGACTTAATTTTTTTCCATTTCCTCATATGACATGAAGAAGCGTGGCTTAGTAAGTATATCAAAGTCGTTACAAAAGAACTCTCAAGATTTACTATTTCACCAACAAATCTCCTCTTCCTTATGGGAGAGGGCGGGGGGTAGGTTTTGTATCCATTAAGAGGATTCATCCCCGTGGTCCCCACCCACCACGGATGGGCACGGGGGTCAAACGGGGCACGGGGAGATAGTTGAAGGCCAGAGCGCTGCGCCGCCGTGATCCCCTGCCTCATCCTCTGGAGTTCAGCATAAGACCAAGCTGGTTGATTGCGAGTTGTCGGAGTTGATTGTTAGCTCCTGACCACGCGTCTAGAAGAGTCCGTAGCCAAAGCAAGTGTGTTGAGGCGTACATGAATGTTCCCAAAGTACGAAAGAGCACGTATCTCTGGATGCCAAGAAAAAGTAGTACGAGGAGAGTAATTGGGAAAAGACAGGTCCTCTAACAGCTGTATATACATTCTCTCGACACGATCGCCATTCACGGTAAATATGGGTGGGCGTTCAGCATACGGAGGGAGCCAGTGAAATGGAAAGGAAAAGAGACAGGATGTTATAGAAGAATGAGAATGTACAATGGGGAAAAGAAAAATAACTTGTGAAAAAAAGAATGCTTGAGTACCCCCTCTGTATCTCCCGTCAGGACCATCCCAACTCGACGGGCGTTCTTTCAAACGTCCTCTGTGTCTCTGAGTAGCTAACATCAACACAATCGTTAAAATTCAAAATAAAAATTTAGAATGAAGTTCAGATCTCCTTGTAATTGTTTGTAGAAATTCTTAGGTATTATTTGCAATGATATTGAAATAAACTGAATATATTAATTAATTATTTATTTTTATTTTGACTCTATCTTCACTTTTTAATATTATTTGATATGTTTCGAACGCAACCCATCTCTGGAATTTGTATAGATGGGCGTTAGAAAAAGATTACGATAATACTATCATACAAGTCAACCTCCAACTCTAATGATAAATAAATTAGTTTCCCGCTACCTGGGTCGATGGGTTTCATAGAAACTACTGGATCTGATACTATTGTTTGCTAATAGATGATTATTTGAACTGCCATCTATACAGAGTGGTCGAGGAATGTGAAAAGCAAATATATCTCTATCTTGCTACGTCGTTATTCGAATCTGCCCACGAAAATCATGTATTCATTTCACAAACATGGAAATTTATAAAACAATTTTTGGTTCTTAATAATTCTACACAATTCACTACTAAAAGAAAACTTTGGTCATGACCTGTCTAAAATTTGCCAATCTTTTCGATTTCAGGGCCTTGTAATCTATTCGTCTTCGCGCTCTTGGACGATGCTGCCTCGTACCATCTTCATTCTTCTCCGAATTCGCTGTCCTCAGGTAATATTTTATCTCTTCCGTCCGCCAGTTTTTTCGAATTACAAGTTCACCCCACGCGTATGCTGAACGCGCAATGATCAACAATCTATCTGCTGTTAACATTCCAGTCCAGTTACTGATAAATTCGCCTAAGCCCTCAATGTCCTAACTCGTACACTAGAAATATTTTAAGTTTTACTGTCCGCACTTCAAATTCAAAGTTCTACCAATCTCTACTCCCCAGTAAATGCTTACAAGTCCCCCCCCAAAAAAACTCCTTACATTAAATGTCCACGATCGGTTCAACACCACGGCATCAGTCAGAAATGAATGCCTATCATTTTTCTTCAATCCTTCAAAACTCGCTTCTTTTCGATTGTTTTCATAGACATGACTTGATATACTCGTGTCAGCGAATGCCTAAATTTCTTACAAAATGATCTAGCCGTCTACGGGATTGTCACTGTATGAAGATTGTTGATCTTGACGACGGGTCGCTTACCGTTACTATATTGGAATATTCACCTATATTTTTCCCTATAATTTACACTGTTGATAATAAACATTGTACCATAATATTCCCACTATAATGGTATGTCACAATATTGTGTTTATTGAATCTCTTGAAATAACTTCTGGTTAATATATCGTTCTTGTACACATCAAGGATTGCTGTAGTTTTGAGTTTTATCCCCACTGCCACCCGTTTTAGTTCTCTTCTCTCTACGCAACAGTTTTGACGTTGCAGCCACCTTCACTGAAGGCGGGCTGCGATTGCCCGTGAAATTCTAACACTACCAACAAGAGAAGTAAAGATGAAAAAAATTTTAAAAAAAAAAAAATTTTGAATGTAAAAAACGAAACATTCTTTTTCTTAAAGAAATAATGAAAACTAAACCAATGGTCAAAACAGGGAATTCAAATTCAAAATTAAAGAACTAACGAGCACAATCGCATTAAACAAAACATCATTTAACAGATGTACACACTATAAATATTAGAACTGACTGTGTACTATTGATTGTATATGATTTTTGTAATTGGTTGTAGTGTTTTGCGGTAGTAGGTACTCTATAGTAATATACGCGAATGCCGTGCGGTTGCATAACTACTTGTGTTTGACATTTTTTTCGTAAACCCATGAGTAATGAATTTCATTTTAGAGTAATAAATTAGTAATAAATATGCTCTAAACACTCGTATTAGTTGGGATCGTTTGTGCTCATTTTTTGCGATGGTTGTGCTAGCGTGACAGTCACGCTGGCACAACCACCTTTATTTCAGAAACGGGAGAGAGTAATTTAATTTTGGGTAATAAATTAGTACTAAATGAGTACTCAAATATTCCACTTAGTTTGATGTGTTTGTAGCTATGGTGGTTGTGCCACTGTACATAAACTCAGATTAGTGTGTCGATCTTCACTTTTGTATATGAAATAGTAGAAAGTTAAAAATTGAAATTAATGAATGCACAATGTGGTTGCACTTTGCTCCATGTGTTTCCAGTACTATTTATTTATTTGTTTAGTCAAATGACTGTTACAAGGCGATGACGCGCTATGGGGAAAGTGAATTGGGTGCATTTTCAAATTTCTGTGATCCCTACACTAAGTATAAGTACTTTGCTATCCTCCACTATTTCGGGAATAAATTTGCAAGTAAATTCCTTTGCCTCTGAATCATCAGCCTTAAATCCGAAGCACATCCACAAGAAGCTCGCACAAGAATCCAGCCAGAAGCACAAATTACAAAATCAAATGCGTCTTTAGTATTCAAATGAAGTATTTAGTATTGAATACGACCAGGCGGCAGCTGTAACAATGGCGACAGGACGGCAGCAGCACAGTGCGCTGCGTTATGGCATTGCTTTGAAGCAGTACCGATTAGCTCGACAGACCTTCATTAGCAATGAAGGCAAGTAGTTTAGTTGTAGTTTCTTTGCTCATTTCGTCGATATTTTGAATTGAGTTTGTATATGGGATGGAGCAGCGATCACAGAATTGAATGAAACCTGAACACTTCTCTGCAAAACTCAGTACACACTTTTTTCGAAAATAATTGAGTAAAATTTCAAAATTAGCATATTTCATTAATTCCTCAAAATCTACAAAAACATCGCAACATTCACAGAAAATACATTAAAAATCGTGAAAGATAATTACAAAGTTTTGAAGCTCAAAGAAACGTAAGTAAAAAGTCGTACGATTGTCGTAGAAATATCTGTTCATTACAAATATAAAACATTTGGTAAAAATAAATCTCTTAAAGCAAATTCGGCTAATATATCAGCGTCTGCGTATTTGCGTATCATATACAGCTAAAACGTGTACAGTACTGGAAAGTTCAGCTTTGGCAGGCTGGGCAGCCCTTGTCATTAAACGTCGAAGGCAAAACTCACAAACCATTGTAGCCAATCGCAACGCCCTAACAAAATTACGTCTTAGAAAATAGTGGGCCGCTAGATATGGAAGTATTTTGAATAACAAATACTTGGATGATACACCTTTTTCATATCAGAAAAATAACATTAATTGTATCAAATTATTTTCTTTGAACATTTTTATTTCAATATTATTGTCCATACGCAATTCATGAACTCTATCGATTGTCCAGTTTACTGCAGATATTTTTCGATAAAAACGACTATAATTGTTTATTTGCAATTGTTCATATGTTTATTAAATTTGCAAAATGCAAATACTGTTCTCGAATCGATAGAGGATTTCTTCGAATCCATAAGTGACCATTTCAACAAAAGTTAGTAAATTCAAAGAATAACTGTATCATTAAAGGAACTATTATTAAACTAGATATTAAGCAATTGATTTGCGTCTCTTGTCTTATTTGGGGATATTCAATCGAGGACAAATTGAGAAAGGTCTCGGCAGGAATAGCGCGAATTGAGATATGAAATTGTTTATAAGATATTAGCATTTCATGACAATTCCTCTTCCTTAGTCAATTCATACGAAGTTGGCACCAATGGCTTTTCTGAAGCTCGTTTTTCAACGGTTCGATAGAATTTCCCACAATTACATTTGAAATTCTGAACGGGTGAAGGGGACACGCGGCTATGAAAATTGTTGCTGGTTAGATATTTCTGGCTCATAATTTCATTCTAAGTATTCTAAGTTCCATTGGTTTAACAATTACCGCGTAATAATAAAATACTACTGAGTCGCTACTGAACAATCTTTTACTTGGGAGCAAGAAAGAGTCAATTGGCTTCAGAAAATCTCCCAGTATAAAATGATCACCATACTCACACGTTTCAGGGCGAAATAGGCGGAGCTTGTAAAAGCATAAATCGTAACACTCACTTTTGGGATAAACCTTATACCCTCTTCTTAGGAAGTTAATTCTTCACATATAAAATTGTGGAAAATAAATCAAATTGAATATACAACAAAACAATCGTTTTGAAAAATTGTATGTAACACGTATTAGACATTAAATCGCCACGTAAAGGCATTAAATCTTCCGACTTCTGTAGTATTCACAGTTCGACATACGAATACATTGTTATAACTTGTCCAGTAAACAATAATGCAATACCAAGCTAACAAAGGAAATTTAAAATCTTAAAATGGATAGCAAAGTAAACTGAAAGAAACGAATCCAAATAAAAGAATTGGCAAAGATATGACGTGTTTTAAAATTTTGGGCTAAAAGCCAATAATTTGCATTATCTGATAAAAGATGAAAAAGCCAGACTCCGCAAAACGCCAAAGCTTGCAGGAGAAGATTCATTTCAAGAATCTCTGCTAGGTAGAGGTGATCCTTCGACGGCCATCTCAACACAGTGCAAGAGAAAATGTTCAGCGGTTTGACGTATTTTGCTAATCCGCAAATAGCAGGTGGGTCCCCGTGAAGGAGATGATTGTGTGAGAATAGCCGTGTGATAAATGATCTTGCGCCGAGCATCACGAGATGAGGGAAGACCTAGGATTATGGAATCGTTGATTCTGTGAGCTTAACATCTGAGTTTGCCACTCTTTGCCATTCACTGCGGATAGAGCGTTTTATGCGTAGATATTATCGCCTTAAATTCCGATAAGAATGTAATGAAGGAAGTTAAGATTATGGAAGATTAGACAGTTTAAATCTATTATCGGCCGTGTAACTACACCAAGGAAACAAGGCGGAGGTTCAAGAGTTGATAGTTTCTGTAAAGCATACGGAGACGGACTCCCAGGCGATGGAGTAACTATGCTCTACTGCCTGAAGTCAAGTGGGTTGGATGGAGGACTGCTTGGGAGTATCAACTTTGGATAATTTCGCGTCATATGAGGCAATCAGAATATCCCGCCTTCAGCTTAGAAATGGTTCTTCAGCCTCGGCCAAGCGGCATTCAAAGCGACTCGTGCGGTCATGTGGCGGGCAGTGGCTCTGTGGGCTGATCCTGCAGGAAGGAGCATCAAAATAAGTTCTCTCATCCCCTCTCTCACACTCTCTCCTATCCTCTCTGAGCCGCTCTCGAAAGCGTCTACAGGCCCTAATGTGTACCAGGGCGCATTGCTCCTGGTGTCTCGATACCGCCTGCCGCCTTGCCGCCTTGCCTTGTCGTTCTGTATATCGCCAGCACCCTCCTCAGCGCCCTGTTCCTCCAGCCCTGGAATTCTTGCTTCCGCATCGCCGTCTTGAAAGTGCGCCTGCACCTCTCACCTCATTAGACTGCGGGTGGAACGGGCACAAACATATGAGGGTACGGCAAGCTCAAGTTCTATGTTTGACCTGCAGAACTAAGAAAAGTCTTCTGAGGTAATTTTATGTCCGTAATTTGAGAACATAAATGAGTACGGCAGTCCCTCGGTCAAAAATTTCTCTAGCGTCAATCGTCGCTGACGCAGGTGGTGACTCCATCTCCCCATATATGGATATTAGAGGCGGCATCAATCACCACCAACCATTATCCTCAAAAATGGTCCAGCGAAATCAACATGAACTCTTTCCCATGGCGTCTCCGGCGTCGGCCACGAGTTCACTGCGAGCCATCCAGACGCAGGGCAGATTAATTTATTTGGCACGAGTTGTAATTCCTAATCATTCCTCTATCTCATTGTTTATCGCTTTCCTATAACAGTGGCGCTTTGCAACTGCTTCGTGACTATCCCTCTATGCCTTTGGTGCAACAATTCCAGCACCCGCTTCCTCAGGACTCTCGGTATTACTACTTTCGTTCCTGCTCCGACTTTGACAACACTCCTGACTTAACTAACAAACATTTATTGTACCAAGCCTTTCTAAACTCTCGGCAACCTTTCCTAACACACTCCAACCACTCGCAACTCCTTATCTCAGTACCTGTCCCAATCGGTGCGGCTGTGATATGGAAATCTTCTAACACTTTAAATCTTCTAAATCCACTTGCTGGCAGGCTCGTTCTGATTCATCAAATTGTAGCGCGTCCGCATTAGTTGCTGGTTGGGCGTGTAATGGATTGGTATTGTAAGTTTTGTCATACCCCCCGGGCAACGTTTTTCCATATGGAACAACTTACTAACGGCTTATGGCCCGTAATAATTTTACTCTTCGCGCCATATTACATTTCTTTACTCAAAAACTCCCCAAAAAGCCTCTTCTCTATCTGTGAGTAATTATGGTGCTTTGTTTAAGGATTTAGACGCGAAAGCAAGGGGCGCTCTACACGTGCTTCATCTTTTGCAACAATACCACCCCACTCCATAATCTGACGCGACAGTCGCGATCGTCGTCACCCTACCGGGGACGTCACTACGTCTATGTTCGCTTGACGATCGCTTTCTTTAACCTTGTCTTCGCACTCGGGGAAACATGAATTCCTCCCATTAATTTAAAGCATTCAAAGGCTGGAATTAAAGAAAATTTTAAATAAACTTGTAATACTTGATTTTTCCTACCAGGGTTTGAAGATCCTTACATTTTTGGGTGCCGGAAGAATTTTAATGGTTACGTGTCCCTGTGGCCTAATATCAGACTGTGCTTAAATGGGTCGAAAGGAACACCTGTTTGTTGCTTGGCATTGTTGCCACTCACGCTTCAGCGTTTCTAATTGTGCTAAATGTTGTTTGGCTTACACCTCCATTTGCGCATAAACTGTGGTGTGCTGTTGAATGGAAACTCGATTGAGCTGTGATGTCGCCATCTTCTGCTAGTAGAAAATCCCACACTGTTTTCCTTTATACTACTTCGCCGCCTGTTGTTCCCAAACGACGACACGTGACCACCTTTGGCCAAAAGTTTATCCTCGTCGCCAATTGTCGTTCAGAATCAGCACGCTTTTCAAAAAATTACAGTGAAGACAGCAAAGTACATTTCACAATTCCAAAATTCAAAAGAGTATCCACGTCAAGAGCCAAAAGTCCGGAGATGTACCAAAACATATGTCAACCCAAGGAATACACCGGATAAACCAAATTACTGGGGGGCCCTACACTGCTTCTACAGGTACAATCTCTACTCAAGTTTACCAATACACGGTTACTAGCGTTCTGTGTCTCTAATGTATCCTTTCAGTTTTTGGGAAACCGCGTAATGTGCAAGTATTTCACGCTACGCGGTGCGGTTACTCTTACGGGCATCTTGCAATCCTGCAACATGAAAGAAAAAAAACGTCAGTTAGATTTTAGCCAACTGGCGCGCCCATTGGTTTTAAAATTTAAAAATATTTCGTCTCATTTCGCTTTTGGGTTTCTCCGGAATTGTTTCGCTCGCTTATACTGCCCGATGATCGGTCTGATCTGAAAAATTTAGTAGCAATGTGTTGAAGTGCTCATTCAGCGGCATTGAAACATAAAGGAAAATTTATACTAGAGCTGAGGATATGAATTAATATTTTAAACATTATAAAAATGAAGTCACCAATAATTTTTTTAAAATGGGTTTTGAACAGATTCTGAGCTCAAAAAATATTGTAGATGCACTTGGCTCCAGTCACACAGAGTTGTGCAAAGTAACTTATATTTAGTAAAAAAAACTATTTTCGAAGGTCTTCAATACTCAAAATTAAGTAATAAAATAATTTATTGATTTTTTCAAAAATTTATTGTATTTGTCAATTGTGATAAATTACTAATAGTCGAAAAATTTTTCTTTAGTCGCTTAAATATTGTCTCTATTGGGAAAACCTCCTTTTTGGGAAAGGGAATATATGAATATCTGATTTGTTGGAATGCAACGAGTTACATTATGTAATTATGTAGATGTTTCTGCATAAAAAGAATTTTCCCAAAACCTGGAAAGAAAATTTCTTTAAAAGTGCCCTTTTAAAAGGAGTTTAATATAAATATTTTGTTAATATTAATGTGAATTGTTTTTGTACATGAATATGAAGTTTGATGGGAGGATGCTTTGGGTCAGGTTATTCATTGTAATGTTAATATGCCCTAAGCTAATTCTTTTCAGCGTTTTTAAAACAGGGCAGATTTTTTGGAGAAAGGGGATAATTATTTAAAACCAGAACTAAAAACAATGGGTCTGTTTCACGAATTTAAATAGCTTTGGTAGGGTTTTGGAAAAAACTAAAGAAAAGTTTGAAGCCCCGGGTTTTGCCGCAGGAGACATCTCCGTTCTAAACCTCCTCTTTGTTTGTTTGTTCAGGAACAAGACGATCCACATGCTGGGGGAAGGGGAAGAAAATTGTGGACGGGGTGTATGTTCTTCCTGTCTCAGGTTTTAGGTGTGCCCCAAACCCTTTTGAATTGTGATCAACGAAACAAAGATTTTGTACGCCAATAATAATTTTTGCATTGAATCCATCGTCACCTGCTCGAGATGTAACAGAACCTTTTTCCCGCCTCGTCTCGTTTTTGGAGACCCCGAAATTTGATAAAAATGGGCATCTTGTAGGTCAATTATATTTTTTAAACAAGATATCCATTTCAACACATCTTCATCTTATCCAGGGATAAGGCGAACAGTATCTTGTACGCCAATTAAAATAAAGGTTTAGAGATTCATCTTGACCTGCCGAGAACATCTAATTGTTTTTTTCTAGTTGTGATAACGTTTCCGGGCAAATTTTTGCCAAATAAACATGTAGGTAATTTTCCTTGCCTGTCCCCAGTTCTGGGTCCCAAATTTTAATTTTTTTGGGAAACGAATACCTCTCGTACCTCAATTATACCACCCTTTGATCGCATCCCCGCACCCTGCAGGAATCAACAGAACATTCGCAGGTTATTGTTCTTCGTTTTTGTATCATGTCCCCGGAGTGCACAAAAATTAACAAGGGTTTAAAAGAAAACAGGCTCAACCACATGAATGATAAATTTCATTTCAAATCCGTTTTTGTGGGGGCATTAAACAGAACCGGTCGACGATGAATTTGCCCTCGCCGTCTCATGTTCTGGTGAGCAGAATTTTTCCTAATTGTGAAAACGAATGAGGGCTCTTTTTTTACGTCCTGTTCTAAAAGGATACTTCCTCGCCTGTCTCATGTTTCGGGAGAAAGGCTACTTTAAGGTAAGCATCCAGATCCCCTTCGAGGTGGGTTTCCACGTCCTAAAGTATACAGAGAGGGCCCCGTTTCCCTTTCCTTCACAAGTCGTTTTTCTTTTCCCCATTTTCTTCTCATTCTTCTATACCATCTCTTTTCTTTTCTCTTTTTCACTGGCCCCCTCTGTATGCGGGAACCCCCCCCATGTTTTCCTGGGGGCCCGTGTGGGAAACCCTGGGGGGAGGGGCTTCTGTTTGGCACCCGGGGATAGCCATGTATTTTGGGAAATTTCTTGAGGCCCAAAACCCTTTGGGCAACGGACCTTCAGAGGGGCGGTCGGGGAGCTAACCACCCCGATGAAGCGACAGGGGGTTTTTCAACCCAGGGGAGCGGGGACCACGCGTAGCCATGGACCCCACATATCCCGGGAAACCCGGATCCGATGGAGTGTCCCCTTTTTGGGGGCCCCGGGTGGGGGGGACCACGGGATGCGATATCCCCCCAATGGATAAAAACCTACCCCCCCCCCCATCCAAAAGAAGAGGATTTTTTGGTAAAACAATCCGAGTTTGTTCAAGAATCAAAAAGACCTAGAAGCCACCCTTTCTGGACATGCCCAAAAAGAGAGAATGAAACATAAAAAGTTGAACAAACTTTCCGGGAAAATTAAAAATGAAATTGAAAGAATAAATTTTGCCCTAGTAAGTGTCCGCCCACCGACCTTTAAATCGCCAGGGGGGTTCGAAGACATCTCTACCGGGGAAACAAGTAATTCTCCCATCGGAAGAAATCTTTGAGCCATATGGTGTTCAGACATTTAAGGGTTCAACAGAGATAAATTGGGCTCACTACTACCTCAACTCTGATTCGACTTTTGACGTCCATCTCACCAGGAGAAGAAGAGCAAGAAACGGATTCAAGTCTACCCCAAAATCCATTTATGACTTTTTCATAACCATCACCTCCATAATCACCCCACCTTTTCTTTGGGGAACAGCTTCCATTGCAACCTTCTTGGGCTCCCTTCGACAATGCTTAACTTTGGAAAAGTAATATGTAAACTATAGGAAGATGTATATCACCTATGAATCTCCCCCGCACTCTTACTGGTAGCTCTTGGGGGGAACGTGTTTGTCTACTGCGTTTGATAGAACTCTAATCCACCTATCTTGGGTTAGGATGCAAGGGGGTCAGGTCTCCAAAAATTCCGGCCATTAAATACCATACAAAACTGGATAAGGGTTTGTAAGGGGCCTCCCCACGAGTCCCTCGAAAGCCTCTTGGGCCCGGGGTGAGAACCCTCCCCGGGCCGAATGCGGATATTTTAACCCCCCTATGGCGCGAACAAAACCCTCGCGTCAAGCAGTCCTCCATTTCCACCTATTCATATGCGCTGAGACCCAACCCCCTCCCCGGTGTCCGTTTTATGCTCAACAGAAACTCCATATAAAATTCCAACCCCGGGAAAACCCCCCAAACCTTTATCCCCCTTTTAAAATCCGACGATAAGACTATAATCAATCTTCCAAAATCCTTAACTTCCCAGACATTCTTATCAATTTGAGGATAAAACACTATTCAAATTATTCTATTTAGCCGGATGTAATTAATTGAAGTCATCATTGCCTATTTAGATTTATTGATACAGCCGGTTTTTCACGGGTTCCCCTTCATCATTACCCTAAATACAAATAAATGCAAAATCTTAAAACAAATAAAAAAAGTTAATACAAATGTATGTAGGTATTTGTGGTTACTGGGTCGGGTATCCGACTTCCTCGGCCACATACTAATATCCCTTTTGTCTGGTCCTAATTAAATTCCCATGTTTGGACATAAGAGCAGCATGAGGCGAAGATGACGTATTCTCTTCACCGTAACTAGCACAATTCGCCTGCTTGAGATTTTCTTCGTTACACTGCTACAGAAACTGGGACGATTTTACAGGAAAGCTACAACTAAATTTTGCCTCGACCAGGAATCACACCCAGGGACCACAACTTTGAAGCTAGTACGCCTTATAGGTATCCTGACCTTATACAAATAATAAATTAGCCCACAACTAATGAAATTAACATTAGTATTTTTAAAATGGTTTTCCTATAACAAAGGGTTTTAAATGGTTTTCCAATTACAAATAATGAAATAAAAATTAATACATGTTTTAAAATCAATTTCAAATGAATCGCTTTCAATAAATATAAGATAGCAAAAATGGCTTTAATTATTTTTTATATCATCTATTTAATTTTCATTTTATTCTTCCCGAACATTTGGAAATCCAAATGTACATACTTTTCTGACCTGTAAAGATATCTTCCATTAATGATTAGTTCTAATCAATATTTTTCAATAGTTGCGCAAACAGAACAATACATTACAATTATTATAACAATAATACAAATACAAACATACTTACATTGGAATGAGCACTGTAAAACTATTAAGATCATTTAATCTACAATATCAATTTCTACAAAATTTTATTATTTACATCTGTGGCTTAGGTCAAGAGGATTTAGGTTCTGAATATTGTCTGGAGAGAACAGTCCTTAACTTGTTTAAACCCTTGTGTCAGACTTTGTCAAAGACCTGCCCAACGTCTAAGCAAATTGTAGAACAAATCTTTTTTCTCTTCTAATGACTTTTCAATGACGTTGTGAAGTGTATAATCAGTGCACATGATCTATTGTGAAGTGTGTTGTTCTGAATCCAAACTGATCTTCTGGTATTGTTTTTTGTCCTCAATAATTGGTTTTATTCTTTTAGGAAATAACTTCTCAAAATGTTTAGTCAAATTAGGTCACAGTGAGATCTGTCTGTATAACGTAGCATGTAGCCACATGTGATTTCCCTGATTTCAATATCATAGTTCGTGCCACTTTCCAAAATCTGGGCATATATTTCTATCTTAATCCAGAATTGATAAGCTTTGCCAATTTTATTATACATTTCTCGGCAATTCTTTTAGGCCATCTGCTGTTATTAAAAGTAAATCCTGGAGATTTTTTAAGTTTCAGATTTTGTATTTCTTTTTGTTCTTCAGATTGGGACAGGGGTAGTAATTTCGTAATCTTCCTGGCTACTTCGATTTCAATTAATTATTTCTGCTTCTTCTTTCTCCTCATAAAGCTGGAATATTTTGTCTAGCTGCTCTGAAAATTTATCCGTTTGTACATTTCATCTATCCCATTTGCCATCTTTTGCGTTAATTGGAGAAATTCGAGTTATAGGTCTTGTTATTTTTCTTGATACTTTCCAGAGAGAGCAATTTGTGTTTTTTTTAAATGTCAACTTAAACTTATTCATTCGTTTTTAATTTTTCTGATATTTTTTTGAGTTGTTGAGTGATATTGTTAAATTTAATTTTATGCTGTGGAGATCTTTTTTGTTGCCGTCTATTGTTTATGTTCCTATTTCTGTTCTTTACAATAAAATTCCCAATTTATTGAGGGTAAATGTTCCCTTTTATTGTTCTTTTGAGTTCTGGAGTACTTTTCGAATCCGACTTTTTATTTTATAAATTTCCAGATCGTTATCTAGTTTTTTATTAATCTTTCATGAAACGTGGATGTTTACTTTATATTCTAAACATTGGACAGTACGATTGCTAACTAATGCTGTTTTTTCTGTCAATCTGTCACAAACGGTTGAAGAATGAATGATCTGAACTTAAGTGCATCGTTCTAAATACTTCAGTATTTAGATCAGTACATTTTTAATTGTGCAAAAGTCTATTAAATCTGGAATTTTGAGTGGGTCGGTTGGTCAGTACGTACGGTTACCATTTGACAGAGCTTCATCAATCACTATTATGGTACTTAATAAGTCCTTTAACTTATGTTCTTGTTGTTAATCTAGAATTCTAATAGATATTTTTGGCATTAAAATCTCCAGATACAATAAATCTGTCTCAATTGACTAAGAAATTGTAGATAATCATGATTCTTTTATGAATATTTTGGAGGAAAATAAATATATTTTAATAGGTAATTCTTGTCTTTAACGAATACCTTGGTATCGGTATTTCTTTTGTTTTGTATTTAACTCCTTAATAATGGCGAATATTTTCTTTGATTATCATAGCGCTTCCTCCTCTAGCAGAATTGTTTGGATACTGGATACTATACTGTGACATACCCATATGTCACATTAAAATAAACTAACATTTATTTGTAGTCTATATGGTGGACCATGTATTACGAAATATCACGAGAGCTAGAGCTTAGCAACGGCCGTGAATAAACAAGGTGATTTTGTTTTTGTATAGGCATTAAGAGGTCTGGATGCCGAAGTAGAAAATTTGGGATTGGGCGAAGAAGTTTAGACGATTGAAAGGTCAGCTACGCAAATATAACGAACGTATGGATTGGCTGGGTGAAGGACGGTCAAATGTTATGAAAAAAATGAGTAGTTTAATACGAAGTCTTCGACGAATTGAATCATGCAGGAAGATTTCATTCTGGCTGGCATCGTAGCTTCTGAACTGATCGTAGGTTCCGTGAGAGGGAATGAGTACAATCTAGATAGAGATTGGGTTAATCAGTGAAATTTTAAGGACGGTGAATGATATTGCAGATATTTTCATTAATGGAAGCAATATTGATGTATAAATTGGAACTTTGTCAGGAGTAGTAATCAGGTTCAGGACTATGTCATAGGACGTAATCAGGACTGATAATTTTGATAGTTTGAGACCAGCTTGGATAGGGGCAGAGGATTTCGTGGAACTTTGGACTACGGTAAGCTCGCAAGATATTTCGACTGAAGTCACTACGAGGACATCAACGAAAGAATAGATAAGTTAACCGCGGTATAAAATGGTAAATTAACTAAATTGTTTGCTAAAAAGGTAAAAATAAACTTTGTTAAATTTTGTCCTTTAGAAAAGAAAGTGATCTTTCATTTAGTCAATCCAAACAAAAATGAACTAGGAATAGAATCATTCTATTTCAGATTCCCAGCTGCGCTGTATAGTCGGCGGATCCTATAATCCATTATAAAGGTAACAAGGATTATAATATATCGTGACCCATTGACCCAGCAAGCCGGACGCTAAGATCTTTGGCAGATATTAATGTAGAGAGAGGAAATTTTGTATATCTCAATACTTGTTACTATACTTGGATACTATACCTGTTATAATCTCTAAACTTTGTGAATGTTTCCTTGATGAAATGTAGATATCAAACAAACATTATTTTCTCAGGGTCAAGGTTTGCTTGCAGTTCATTGTGATGCCGCAGCAGGCTGTTAGAGTCCCATGACATGATTTTAAGTGTCCTTTTTTTAAGTTTTAGGTACAGCTCTTTTGGTGCGGTACTCTAGATTCTTTAATCTCTCCTATAGGGTAATGATTATAGATTCTAGGATATTGAGCTATGCTTTGTCTGACTTCTAATATCTTATTCACAATAACATTTTGTTATTCTTTTATCAGCTTATCTTGGGTCTGTAGTTACTTGTGCATACGTTCTGATCTCTCGTTTATTACCATTTTTATATTTTTTATCATTATTTTCCTTCACAATTTTATTACATGTCTAAAATAAGCTAATTTTTGGGGATTTTTCTTCTTTTTTTATCTCTATAATTCTTTTGATAGAGACCAACCCCTATAACTCGCTGGATCGACATTCCCAAGTGTTCACATTTTGTTTTATTGTTGCATTGTTTAGAACGGTGTTAGCATGCGTATATTTTCGCATCTCGGATCAGAATTACA
Source organism: Teleogryllus oceanicus (assembly GCA_964035755.1). Lineage (NCBI taxonomy): Eukaryota > Metazoa > Arthropoda > Insecta > Orthoptera > Gryllidae > Teleogryllus > Teleogryllus oceanicus. Next base: position 99,992,962 of record CAXIVR010000005.1, on the reverse strand, counting down.
ATTATTTTGAGTAAAAGCTTGTCATGTTTTACATCTATGGATTTTACCTGCGTATATTACTTTCTGTGGTGTTTACCTGTACATTTCTTTTACTATGGTGTTTGCCTGCACATTTTACACATCTTGAATCAGAATTACAAAACTTTTGAGTATAAATAAAATTTTATCCTATTTTACATCTTGGAATTAATATTAACTGCTTAAATTTCGTACTAGGACAATGGTATTGAAACTAATCTGGCCCAGTCGAGTACCGCAAAAATCAACAGTCGAGGGGCGTATTTTAACACATGTCGACATAAAAGAAATGGAAGAAAATCTCCATATCTCCAAAACTATGAACAATATTTCCATTTTCATGGCACAGTTACAAAATTTCATCTATTAAATAGGGCGAACGGGGGTAATAGTCCCTTTTTGGTTTTCAAAAAAATCATTATGCATGGTTACTATGAACAAGTATGAGTTTCAATTTCAGAAATTGGTAATTAAGCCCGCAAAAGACTACACCGAGGAATGTGTTGCCAGAAATGTGCGACGAGAAATGCGGAAAGAGGCCAGCAGGGTCGCGTACACACACTAGAAAGAAGTCATTCCATGTCTCGAAATGCCACAATCGAGGGATTCCATACCACTGTATACGTTTGGTTTAGTTCGTGACACTGTGCGTCGTGTTAGCGGGCTTTACGAATATGAGATTAGCTGAGCTCCAATTGTCTCATTTGATGCTTATTTAAACAACTCAGCATGAACGATGCTGAGATAAATAAAAGGGAATCGTCAGATAATGCAGAGTCCGAAGAATAGAAAATAGTAATGCTTCATTTAATGTGTAAACAACGACTCCCAAGCATATGGGCGAGGAACCACATTCGCTTTCGCGAAGAAAAAGGCCAATCCCACTGTCTGGTACCGGTTTTAGATGACGCGTATTTCCGAAAATATTTGCGGGATACCAGAGTTAAATTTCTGGAAAAAGAAAATCCGTTTTTATAAATATCAATACTCCTTTTATTGAATCTTATTGAACTTTTTTTGAATTGAATTTATTAAAAGAACCATCTTATGTTCTTATTATTAAAATCGAGCCATTAAGCCTCAGTCTAAACGAAATATGCCGTTGGTATTTAAATTAAGTTAACTATTTCTAAATACAGAAATGCTAATTATGATTCCAAATGTTTGCTTTCTTCCATTTGATGCGCCGGACAGCTCCCTCGTCGTATCATCCTTCAATGTAATATTTTGGTACTCTTGATTACTTGTTTCGTACAAATACAGGTAATTTTTCACACTCTCTTAATTTTCCCAAATTCATATATACTGCACGAAATTTCACTTCACAAAACACTCCAATATCTCGCTTCTCACCGGCTTCCTGCTTTACAAAACGATCGCGCCAATTTGAACCTCAGGTAAACCCAAGTATAGAAAATTTAAAAAAACAAATGAAGGAGTAGAAGCGTGTCCGAGAAAACTCGCTCGCCGACTGACTCGAGCGAGGAACTCTTTGGCCTTCACAGACGCGAATGAGACAACTATTCTAGTGTGTGAAGGTGGGTAAGTGTCCCTTGTTTCGATTTTCAACATTTCACGTCGCACTTTTTCTCGCAACGCATTCCTCGGTGTAAAGTGTTGCGGGCCTAAAGGGCGATTAAGAGAATGGTGCAAGTCTCACATCGGTTGAATCTAGAATCTTTTCGAATATTGCAAAAAGTCTAATTTTTTGGTGCGTCTTCCTACAACTTCAATATTGAAGATAATGTTTTCTACTTTCTCGCTACGGAGTAGAGTGACAGTTATGTAATGCTCCGGAGTCATTAAATTAGCCCAAATTTATGGCGAAAGAATTTCTAAGTTTTTAGAAATTGGGGTGGTATTGGTTTTCTGTTTTTTATTTAAAGGTGATTTTCGAAATTTGCTTGTGGCACCCGAACAAAAAAATTTGAATTTTGAGTACGTGGACGTGCGAACTTTACCAACCCCTATATTGAAACCAAAATTTCGGGGTGTGGTTGGGTACAAAAAATATTGTTTTTTTCTGTCAGTGATGAGCTCAAAACTACGGCGCCAAAATTTTTTTGAGTATTGAAAAAATGAAAAATCTTAATTTCAGGATGTTGGGAGATACCCCAAAACTTTCGTAAAAAACGCGATCTTGTCACTTCGGCCGACCGGCGGCTGGGGGATGACGACACAGTGTGAGAACATCACGGATACGTCACCTGAGCTGGACATGGCAGGCCGGAGGAGACGAGAAGAAGACAGTGTGTATTGCATAAAAAGAGCCTACCCCGAGCCATCCTCGGCGGAATGCAAACTTTGGCCGTGTGTGAGATTGTAGGCTAGCAATTTGGCGGCTTCTCAGGGTATTTAATATTTAGTCAAAATTCAGTAAAAATATGTGACGTATGGGGAGATTTTCTACGCACGCTTTCTTAAGTTCCAAAATCCCTTCCCAACTTATGAACTATAAATAATTGCAAGACGTCATCGTGGTCATCATCATCATAACCATCATCATCATCACCACCACCACCACCATCACCATCATCATCATCATCATCATCATTATAAAATTTAGAAATGCACGAGATCACCAACATTTGAAAAACTTCACATTTTCCTTTCAGAGTTTTAGAAAACTTATTTGCAAAGGTAAACCAACAAGAGATTTGATTGTTCTGCATTGCTAACAAAATAGTAACTCACCCTAAGCTCTACTACCACTACAAGTAAAACAATAGCTCAACAAAACGTGCGCTTAGTGAAGCTGCATTTTTGTCTGGAAGTCGCTGTTCGAAAAAGGCACCTAAAAGGAAAATCAAAATTTTCGGCCAATTTCTTGTCTATGGTTTTTTTGCAAATATATTAAACAGACTTTTTTACGTGCGAATGGAAACCTTTCTCAGAAAACACGACGCGCTTTCAGATTGCCAACATGGATTTAGAAAATCATAATCAACGGAAACAGCTATATTTTCTTTTCTTAAAGATGTCGCCTTATCATTGGATCAAAACGAGGCACCTATTGGATTATTTTTAGACCTCCCAAAAGCTTTTGACGTCATTGATCATGACATTTTACTTTGAAAATTACCTTCATATGGAATCCATGGTATTGCTCTAGATTGGTTATGTTCGTACCTTAAACAACGATCTCAGAGAGTTGAAATACCTTACTGGAATGATGGAACATTACGTACGCACCTTTCCGACTCCTTGCCCGTTGCATGTGGAGATCTTCAAGGATCGATTTTAGGCCCTACTCTGTTCCTACTTTACGTAAACGATATGCCCTCGACGATTCGAAACGGAAGTACAGTTCTCTTTGCGGATGATACAAACATCCTTTGCAATAAAGAAACCCTACATAGTACAATATCAGATGCTTCAAATTGGTTCCGAAATAACAAATTAATAGTAAACGAAAAGAAAACGGTTTTAATGCAGTTTTCCATTTCAAATAAACCATTCTGTGCTCTGAAAATGAACGGTGTACCATTGAATGATGTTAAGGCAACAAAATTTTTAGGTCCCTCAATTCAATCAAACCTTAAATGGAACGTCCATTTAAATGAATTGAACACAAAATTAAGTTCATTATGCTACGCGTTCAGAATTCTTGCAAATTCAGTCAACCTTCATACTGGTCGTTGTGTATACTTCGCGAATGTTCATTCCCGCCTGATATATGGCATAATATTCTGGGGATATACATCTTATAACTCCCAGACTTTTTGATTACAAACACGAATTGTAGAAATAATAACCAAATCCAACCCACGTTATTCTTGTAAGCCTCTCTTCATTCACCTAGGAATTTTACCATTATCTTATCTGTTGATTTACGAATTAGTGTTTTTTTTCAAAAATGACTTGCTTCAGGGCGGGAATGTATTTTCAGAAGTCTATTACTACAACACTCGACGTAGAAATCATATTCATCAAGTGACAGTATCAACAGCACATTATACAAAATTCATACAGTACATTATTTTACAACACTTTGCCAGATGACATTAAACAATTAAATTCTATAGAAAAGTTTCAATCCCAAGTGAAAACGTTTCTGCTGCATAACTGTTTCTATACAATTAAGGACTATAATGAGCATCACAAGGAAAGTAACATTAATTTTAACTGGGATATTTAATGTTTTATTTACCATTTGACGGTATAATTCTAAACAAAATGTAACAAGTATTGTATCGCAGCTTCTGGTTCAATGACCCCACGATCAGGTTTTTTGTCCAGTTTTCCTGATCCATTGAGCAAATGCTGAGATGGCCCCTTTGTTTTGCTTAGAGTAACTGTGGCATAGAGTAAGCTAGGAGTAAGTGTGGCGCAATTACCATGGCAACCCCTACTCCCACTCGACCCCTAGTTTAAGCTCGGAGTAAGCGTGGAGTAGTGCGATTTGGTGGCGTCGTCGCAGTATACTCTCTGGTCGTCGCAGTTATAACACGTGTTTGCGTTTGTCGAGTTTTGTGGTGGTTTTGAGTGCGAGTTTGAAGTTGAAGCGAAACGTTGAGAATGGATAAGAGAAACAGAAGTGAGAATTGGGAAAGCGATGAGAAGGTATGTACATTATTTAATACTAATGAAACTTTTTTGTATATTTTGGAAACTTATTTTTCTTCAATAACGAGAACGATTTTAAGCACGTGTTAATAACTTGACTGATATTGCTCTAGAAATTGTTGACCCGCATTCGGGAAGAAAAAGATACATTGAATGCCAAGGGCAATAATACAAGAATAAATAAAGCCAAGGCAGAAACTTGAAAAAAAATCCTGAGAAGTATGTACAGCAATGCGTATCCATTTGCTTCAGTGTATTCTGTTCTCTTTTATAAATTGGTATGCTTTACATTTGATTCGGTTTAATAATTTGAATTCCCGAAAGAGGGAGTTAAGTCAAATTAAAATTCCATGGAAGACAATGAAAGTTAAATCGAAGAAGGAAATCGCCCAGTATAGATGCGAACAAACAAAAACCGGCGGTGGTCTAATGCCAATGGTTCAGCTTCAATGGCTTCAATTTCGTTGAAAATATCCATGCTGACCTACGATCACTCATAGCTGATTCCACAACAACAAACTGCACCAGGACAGACGCCAAACGGAGCAGAAATCGATTGAACATTCGATTTGAGAAGTCGACACGGGGTTTTTAGACGTTGCCAAACGTTGATTGTGGAGTAACGCTGGCGTATTTACAAATCGCTTACTCCGCAATTAGCAGAAAACTTACTCCACGCTTACTCTGCGAGTAGTTACTTTCGAAGTAAATATGTTACTCCTGGCTTAAACCAGACCTTTATTATAGACCGATTTTCCTAAGGTTGAGCCAAAGTGACAGTTCGAGAAAAACAAGTGAACATCACATGTATTTCAGAGAAGTATCCCTCCGCCGCGACAGCTGTTCAGCCACGCCCCTTCGTAAAGTGCTAATGGCTCCTGTGAAAACATCCCTATACAGAAGTCTAAGAGTTTCGCTGTAATTATATGCACGTACGCGAGTCAAATATTTAAACTTTATTACGTATGGGGAAAATCACGTTGTTACGTTACTGCTCTCACAAGCAGTCAAAGAATACTGCCACGAATGTAAATAGAAAGAAAAATAATTTTTCATGGGACGTTCAAATACCTATTTTGCACGTTTCACAGCAATGGGCCAATGCATTTTGTTAGTGAAGCTAGTGGTTTATATATAATTATACCACCCCGACTATCCATACATAATACTGTGCTCTCATAACTCAAATGTGCCTTAATATTTTTTTTACATCAATAATGTTCTATATGACAGTGCATTCCATAGTCTAATATGCCTACTTTCACCACTTCTTTCTTGAATGAATGATAGGCACATTCTTGAAAGTCACTAATTAAAACACAAACAGTGAAGACAATTTTTACTTGTATTCTCAACTAAAGGTTCTACTAAATTCCCTCTAGAGTTGTTTCCTTTACAACCATCAAATGAGTATCTATTTTTAAATACTTAATTGTTAACTGAATATATCTCAATGTTAAAGGAATTATGGGTATGAAAACTGTCCTGTAAAGGTACATAAAAAAATTAAACTTCACAAGAATATTTATTTATCACTTTGACCAATGATGTGGAATTGTTCATTCCATTACATTCCGGCACCAAATTGGGAACGATCCCAGTATTTATGAATAATAATAATAATAATAATAATAATAATAATAATAAAATAAAAATAATAAAAATAAAAATAATAAAAATAAAAATAATAAAAATAAAAATAATAATAATAAAAATAATAATAAAATAATAATAATAAAAAATAATAATAAAAAATAATAAAAAATAATAATAAAAATAATAATAAAAAATAATAATAAAAATAATAATAATAATAAAAATAATAAAAATAATAATAATAAAAATAATAATAATAATAAAAATAATAATAATAAAAATAATTAATAATAAACAATAATAAACAATAATAAACAATAATAAACAATAATTACATTTTACTCATTTTCACCCAAGTTAACAAATTCAGCACATGAACCTGAATTAGCAAATGCGTTTGTTAGGGTGCAGGTCAAGCACGCTTATAATGAAAACAGAACAGATATGGTATAAAGACAACAATTTATAAACAAGTAACAGTTTTACAAAACAGTATCCTATCACAAACAACATACAAATTTAAAGAATGACAATATACAAATACAACACAAAATGCATCTATACCACACAAAATGCATCTATACCAAACAAAATGCATCTATACCAACCAAAATGTATCTATACCATGACATTTTACTTTCCAAATTACCTTCATATGAAATTCGTGGTATTGCTCTAGATTGGTTATGTTCGTACCTTAAACAACGATCTCAGAGAGTTGAAATACCTTACTGGAATGATGGAACATTACGGCTTTTTCTTTTCGACTCCATGCATTGCATGTGGGATCCTCGGGATCGTTTTAGGCCCCTACTCTGTTCCTACTTTACGTAAACGATATGCCCTCGACGATTCGAAACGGAAGAACGGTTCTCTTTGCGGATGATACGAACATCTTTTGCAATAAAGAAATCGTAAATAGTACAATATCAGATGTTTCAAATTGGTTCCAAAATAACAAATTAATAGTAAACGAAAAGAAAACGGTTTTAATGCAGTTTTCCATTTCAAATATACAATTCTGTGCTCCTTTGAAAATGAAAAGTGTACCATTGACTGATGTTAAGGCAACAAAATTTTTAGAATCTCTCATTCAGTCCAAACCTTAAATGAACGTCATTTTAAATGAATTGAACACAAATTAAGTTCATTATACTACGCGTTCAAATTCTTACCAGAATTAGTCAGCCTTCATACTGCTCGTTGTGTATACTTCGCAAATGTTGATTCCGCCTGAGATGTGGCATAATGTTCACAGGGGAAATACATCTTATAGCTCCAGACTTTTAGATTACAAAATTGTTTACAAAAGTTTATTACCTTGAGTTGGGAAGGGTAGTTTGTTAAGATGGAGTTTAAATGTTTAACATCAATATTTAACATGTTTATTTACGAATCAGTGGTTTTGGTCAAAAATGACTTGCTTAAGGGCGGAAATATATTTTTAAAAAATGCCGATGTCTATTTCTATAACACTCGACGTAGAAATCATATTCATCAGGTGACAGTATCAACATCCCATTACAAAAGATTCACATACAATACATGTACATCATTTTAATTTGCCAGATGACATTAAACGATTAAATTGATAGAAAATTGAACTATACTGAGCATCACAAGAAAAGTAAATTAATTTTAACAAGATACATAATGATTATTTACCATTTGGACTATATAAATGTGTATAAACAACCTGTAACAAGTATTGTATTGCAGCCTCCGGGTCAATGACCCCCATCTCGATCAGGTTTTTCGTCCAGTTTCCCTGATCCATTGAGCAAATGCTGAGATGGCCCCTTGTTTTGCTTCTGGACAAAAATGTAACTTCATTTTCTGTGCACGTCTTCTAGAATTCAGTGGGAAATACAATTATTCAAATTATCGTTTCCATGTTGTCGCGGCAGGAAGTATTATTCCGAAGGACAACATGGATAAGAGCCAAAATTTATTGCCATATATCCTTGAAAATAGATTTTATTACATGGGAGCTTTTTTTCAATTTTAAGTAGTATATGACTTAGTGTATGGATCACAGAATTTTGAAAATGTGCACACAATTCACTTTTCCCCATAGCACGTCATACGCAGTTTTTAACTGCTTTTTTGACGTAAAATAAATAAATAAATAAACATCAAAACATGTGGGTCTTATGAGATTATATTTTGGACATTCCATAAGGATGTGGTCAGTATTTAGAATCAACAATCGCACAAAGGGATTGGTTTTTCTTTTAGTAAAAAACAGAAAAATTTTAAGGGGGCCTATTAATGCGAAAGAATGCCCTTTTCCCCGAGGGTTTGCATAGATTTTAAGAAAAAAAATTTTTATTTTTGTGGATTTTACTAGTTTTAGCTTTTGGCCCATATAGTTGACCCCTTTTTTCATTATTTAACCCCGTGCTTGATGGCCCCCGGAATACGACATTTTATCTTTTGTCTTCTTTTTACATCGATTAAAATTGGGGATGTAGCCCGGATTGAGATCTGGTTTTATTCCGTAGAAAGAATGACCCCCGGGTCAATACATGACAGTTCTTTTGCAGACTTCAAAGATTTTGGTGGGTTTAAATGGCATATGATAATTGGGGGGGGTTTTAATTTTCTTCGTTAAAAGGAAGGATATTGGTTTTTTGTTACTGTTGGATTTAGGAGGCAATGCCAAAAACATAATTGTAGGCATTGTTTTGCGAAAAAATGTTGAACTTAATATAAAACCCCTTTAAAGGAGTTTGGGATGAAAAAACCCCGGTCTATCTATTTGATGTTTTTGGATGTGTATAACGTTTCTTGATATTTGTTAAATTTTTTTAGAACGGGGTCCGGACAAAGCCCCGGGTTGGGATTTGGGGATAACCTTGATGTTATCAATATTAGATTCGATGTGTGGTGGATTTTTTGGTCCAATCGTGGGTTTTTATAGCCCCTGTTTTGCCATGGTATTTTTATGAAATTTTTTGGGATATGTTTTTTTATTAGTATGAGCTTTAATTAATGGTTTAAATGCCCTTAAGAAGTTTTTGGGATGAGAGGATTTGACCTAATTGTCGATGTTAGTGCATTGGGGCATTACGCAGAAAATGAAAATTTTTTGGCGACAGTATTCCATTGGGGTTCCATTAAAAATTTTCATAATCTTAGAACCAATTTATTGGTAAAGATATGAAGTTTAAATTCTGAGGGTTTTTCAGAAAGGTTTTGCGCCCATACTGGATTCACCTGAAAAGTCGGAATGGTAATTGTTTCAGCAGCTTTTTATAATCTATAACTCCCTTTTGAGACATCTGTCTGTTAATGCCGTGTAAGTTTCAAAATTTAATAATTGCGGGAATGTTATTGGGGTAATTCTAACTATGAAGGGGCAATGGCCCGGCATTTTCCAGAAATGAAATTTTGATGTTATAAAAATAATTTGGGTTGTTTCAAAGAGTTTTTGTTGGTTGACATATTTCCATATTTTTACCGGGATTCGTTGTTTCTGATTCAACTTATGCTTATGTTCTTTTTTGTTTTTTTTGTTTTCGTTGTTTTTTGAGTATTATTACGATTAAGTGAGTTTTTACAGATAAGGAAGGGGGTTCATTTGGGTTTAAACTTTTTTTATGAGGAGGGAAGGGGTCAGTTGAGGGGGGATGGGTAATTTTAATTTTGGGTCTGTGGTATCTTTCTTAAAGGGAGGTTTGGGCCCAGGAGATGAACTGAACAGCTTATTTATTCAAAGGGGGGGTATCACAACCCAAATTTGGTGAGTTAAAGTTTGTACATTGAAGACCCAAGGAGAAATTTTTCTTTGGGGGTTTACTTTCCCTTCTAAACATTATTTAATTTTTCAATTGCCCTTTTTGTTTGGACATTAACTAGCAAAGACTTTCAGTTTACATTTGCAAGTATATTATCAAGAAAAAATAATCTATAAGTGTTTGATTTGGGATTAAATGGAGTAAAAAAAAAACTGAGGTTGTCTGGTATAAATTTTTATATTTTGCGAAGATTTTTTCGACCCGGGGGACATCGCAAGCTGTTGCTGGGGGGAAAACGAAGTTCTGACGGAAAACCTGTGGGGGAAAAACGAAGTTTATTTATTTATTTAATAAATAAATAAAAAAAGAAGTTGGGAAAACAAATTCTTTTTCCCCCACTCACAAGCTCTCGATGATGATACGCTGAAAATCTTTATTGTTTTCCCCAAATTTTTTTCAATAACTGTGTTTAAGAATGTAGAACAACGCTCAGAATGGTTTATTTCTCGTAAAAAATTTTTCTAATTTTTTTTTGTGGAGGGGCCCCAGTATTACCCCTCCGCTGTGACATCTATCGCCCAAAGAAATTGTTATGAAATTTTCAATTTTTGGGTTTTCCCAAAGGGTGAATTGTTTTAAAAAATTTTAAAAGAAGAAAAAACCCTCATCTTAAATATTTTTTCATTGAAAATTTGGGGGCCCTTTTTAAGAAAGGGCGTTGGTTACTGTAAATGCAAATTTGAAGTTTTTTTTTTTTCACAGGAATGAGTTGATTTGATTTTTAAAACTTATTTGAAACACTTTACCACAAATGAAATAATGTATACAAATCCATTGAATTTTATTAACGGGGTGAGAAGTATTAAAAATACATTTGTGAAATTTTTTTAAAAAACAAAAATCCCAAAATGAATTTAGGGACAACAAATTTATTTGGGAAAAATTCTGTTTTAATTTTGATTAGAAGACCGAAACAATTAAAATTTTGAAATTTTCAAAATGCACAGTTAACGTAAAACAACTATCCCGTTTATAAGTGTTTTTTACTTTATTCTTCCAAAAAATTTAAAGAAAAATATTTTAAAAAATTTTTAAAAATGTCGGGGCTTCTTTTAAAATAAATTTTTTAAAAGAATTTTTTATAAAAACCCAAAGCTTAACTAGAGCAGGTGGACAGGTTTTTTAAATTTTGGAAAGATGGTACGTGGTTTGGCTTGTAGTTTTCAAGACGGATGGCGAAAAACCAACACTTTTGGGGAAATGGACCCCAAAACGTTTTTTCCGTTGAAACTGAAATCAGTTTTCAGCAGCATTCATAACTTTTTTATACTATACTTTTATCGTATATAGAAAAGGGAAAGTAACTGGGGGGTGCTAAGAATAGAAAAGACTTTCCACCAAATTTTTTCAATTTCCTTGTCGTCGGCTTTCAAGGCCGTGCTCCTTTCCCTCGGGCCCATGCCATTTATCGCCCCAAAGTATATTTTTTTGACAATTTCCAACTTTTGCTTTCCTAGTAGTTCAACTGAATCATTATTTCAAGAATATTAAAAAAAGAAAACTCCCAAAGAGAATTTTTCGAAAATTAATGTTTTTAAAAAATGGCGATTGTTGATTAAATGAGAAATATAAGTTTTTTCTGCCGGAATCTACTGAGTTTCAAAACCCCAGAAGGGCAATTTTGAAAAACCTGTGAATCCCTAAAATGAACTTTACGTCATAAAACTGGGAATTGAGATCTATTGGAAAATTGAAAAACTTTGGGTATTTTTAAAAAATGGGTTTTAGTTTTTTCTGAAAATGGGAATTTTTGGCTTTTTTACAAAAAACTGTAAGTTTTGAAAATTTTTTTTGAATTATTTAAAACGTGTATAAAATAACAAAAGAAATCATTGTGTTTTACTGACGTGAGAGAAAAAAATCTTTTTTTGAAATTTTAAAAAAAAAAAAATAAGCAAATGGCTTTTATGTAAAGGGCATAAATTTTTTTAATAACTACAAAAAAAAAAAACATTGAGCTATTTTTGAAAAATCTTTTTTTGTAATTTTTAAATTCTAATAGGGCCCCAAATTTTGCTCAAAAACTAAATTTTAAAAAATAATTAAATAACTATTTAGAACTAAATTTTTTTTGGAAAATTGGTCTTCAATTTTTTTTTGTAGAAGAGGGAAAAAAACCTTTTGAAATTTTTCTAAAATTAATTAACCCGGATAATCTATTTATGCCACCTTAAAAATGAATTTGATTTATCTTACAAAAAATTTTAAAAAAAAATTTTGGGGGTTTTTTTTGAAAAATTTTAAAAAATGCCCGGGGCCATGGGGACCCCCAATTTTTAAAGAATGATTTTAAAACCAAAGCTTCAACTAAAGCCAGATAGATGGGACTTAATTTTGGAGGACGATGAATGGTTTGGGCCCTGGAGGTTGTAAACGGAGGGAAAACACAGACAGCTGTTTTTTTCACGGGGTCCACAAAGGGATTCGGGCAACCCACTTTTAAGTTTTTTCTTTTAATTTAAATTTGTTTTATATTACCCGTATATCGTGGTAAGAAAGTAAAATTTTTATATTATTAAAAATTTTTATATCTAATTTTTAGAAACATGAACTTAAAAATTAATATTTTTTTAGAAAAAATAGAATGAAGTACTCCCTTTTCATTTCCCCCGTAAAATAAAATAATTATTTATGGAAAACGATCATACACCAATTTGGTTTTAAAATTTGTAAAAAAAAGTCAATTGCTAAAAAGCATTTGCATAATTTTTAATTAGAGATACACAAATTTATATTAGGGAAAATTGAAAAAAAAACCCCAAAAAAAAATTACCATTTAATCCCAAGGGGCCGATGGCAAAAGTAATGTTTTATATTATGGATGGAATGTTTCATCACAAAGGGAAAATGGTAAATAAAAATTTTATGTGAAAAAAATTAAACATTTTTTGCAATTTTTTTTTCCGAAACAGTTTATACATCAGGGAATAATTTCAAGAAGAAAATCTTGGAGAATAGAAAAAAAACCTTTAAAAGAAAAACCTTAATAAACCTTTATCTTTAATAGTAAAAAACAGTTTTTTGTATACTTACCACGTAAGGGTTTTGAATATTATAAGATGATATCTTCTTTTCACGTTTAAGTATTGTTTTTTTTGAAATTTTTATTTATATATATATATATATATTTTAATATATATATATATATAATTTTAGTGGCTACATGAAAAAACTTTTTTTGTTCTTTTTTAATTGCTTTTTGCTTTTCCCTTTAGAACCTTTTTAAAAATAACACCGCAGTTGGGGTTGGTCCACGTCCGAGGGGAATAAAGAGACACCCTATTTTTCCCTTTTCACAATCATTTTATTCTCCCCATTGTAATTCCATTTTCATACCATCCTGTCTTTTTCTTCCCCTTTCCCATTTCTCTGGCCTCTGTTGCTGAAGCCCCCCCATGTGTTTGCCGTGCATGGCGCCCCGTATGGGGGGAAAATGGTCCTGGGGGGTTGGGGGGCCTGTCTTTTCCCTTTACTTCCTCGTGGTACATTTTTGTCTGGGATATTTTATATTTTGGGAACATTTTTTGGGCCCAATACTTGTTTTGGCTAGGACCTTCAGGGCTGGGGCAACCCACCCCGATCAACCGGCTTGACTAGGTTTTGACTGAACCCAGGGTGGCGGGGGATCAACGGCGGTGCAGTGCTGGGGTCCCTTACCCATATTCCCGCCCAACCCTGGCACTGGGAAATGCCCCCTTTTGGGCCCTCCAGGTGGGGGGCCCCGGGGATGAATCTGATACCCCCAAAACCTACCCCCCCCCTCTTAAAAGGAAGGGGAAATTTTGGGAAAGAAAAGAAATCTTGAGTTTTTTCTGTAAATCAAGACCTACCAAGTCCCGTTTTCCCGCAGCTGTAAGAGAGATAAAAAACAGAAGAGTTCACCCAACAAATCCCGGGGAATGAAAATTTTGGAAAATTTCAGTCGGTGGTCCGTCAAAGAAACGGCACAATCCTCTTGAAAGTCCCTGACGAAAGATCAAAAAATCACTGACCTCAAAGAAAAGGGCCCCCAGGTGCACGAGTCCACCCGACCTTAAACTTCCGGGGGGGGTAAATCACGGACTTTCACCGAATCGGGGAAATTTTAAAACTTTTTAAATATGGTGTCAGTTACAGGATCAAGGGGTAAAAGGGGAAACCCCACCTAACTTGATACTGACCCTTTGACCGTTCATCTCTACCAGAAAAGATATCTTCGCCCAAATCGTGTCAGGCAGTATGTTCCAAACCTCTGCCTTGAAATTGAGGTTTGGCCAAGCAATCCAGAGGGCCCCCAGTCTGTACTGTGGGAAGGGGGGCTTGTAATGATTTTCCCGCAGAGGCAAAGTGGGGAACGTTGGAAAACCCCCCAAAAACCAACCATGCCCCCTTTTCTTAAAAAAAAGAAGTCCAAAATTCAGGGTCCTGAGAATGTTTTTTGGGGGGCACGACGCCTTAGACTGAAACCCCCTGGACATGGCCCGGGTTTTGCTAACCGGGGGAAAATAAAAAAAATTCAAACCCAAAACCCCCCTTTTCGCGATGCTAACTGCCGGTTCCTTTGAGACATCGGGGGAGATGATATCCCAAAACCGTTGTAGTCTGAAAAAAAACGGAAAACCCAAAAACATAAATATTTCAACAAACACCAAACGCATCCAGAGAAGCTGAGGCCGAAGGCCCCCTTGTAATCTGGTCGCCTGTCTCCAAAAACCCTGGGTCCCAAACATGCGACCCCCCGGTAGTCAAAATGACTCTGCTGGGAATGAGGGAAACCCTTGAACCAACCCATTACTCTCCAACCGGGGAAAAAGAAGAAAAAAACGAAAATAACCCACCCCAGAATAAAAAAATAATGAATGAAAAAAACCAAAAACTAAAGCATGGCTCTCTCATGGAATTAAAGGATTTCGTACCCTTTTAATGAATCAAACAAATGTCTATAAAAGACCCGGGTTATCTGCCTGTGAAAATATCTGAAAGTCGGGGAAGAAAAAATCTCAGGTCCTGCACCCTTTTTTAGGGGGACTTCACCCCCAACCCTGCCTGGGGGGGAAAAGGGCGTCAGGGGGCAGGTTACTTGAAAAATTTTAAGATAACCAGAACGGTTCTCCAAATTTTGGAAAGCACACCCGAGCCTAATACTTTTCGTCCGTGGACCTGCTCTCTGTAGTCCCCCCTGTTTCTCAACTTCAGGATGTCTTTGGGGACCCTGCAGGCAGGACCATTTTCCCATTCCAACCCCGATATTTCATCGAACGGTCGCCCCCCCGCTGGCTAATCCCCCGAGTTAGGGAAACATCCAAGACAGAATTACGGATATCGGAAAAATGCTCAAACGAAACGATGCTATGGTTGTCCCTTTTAATTGCTCCTTCATGCGGGCCCCATTTGCCATCCGAAGTCGTCGGGCCATGCTCGACACCCCCTGCCATGGTGGGAAAGCTGAGGGCCACCGGCCGATCGGAAGAGGGATTTAAAATTTAGTAGGGTTTCCCAAACCCGGGGAAACCCAATAAATTATAAAAGATCCCAAGCCAGAGCTAGATTAACGATACGGAAAGTAAGGGTGCGTCCTGGGGGCCTCATCTCGTCACTCTTTCCGTTCATCCCTAAACTTGTGTGGAGAAAGGTCCGAAGATTTGGAAGACCCCCATTCCCTCATCTCAGGGGGTTTGGAAATGGCACTCCCCAACCCTCCACAAGAAATTCTGAAGAAATGGCCCTTTATTTTGAAACATTCCCGCCCTTTCACTATCCCTGGCTTTCAAAAACAAAAAAAAATGAAAAAATGCAAATTAGAGTTCTGATCCTGGAGGAAGTTCAATGTCTTTTTTTTTTTATGGAATTTTTTGTGCCCCCCTTGTGGGAAAGATTTTGCTCCCGGGCCAGACCAAACATAAGTAAATGTTGAAACACCTACCGGAAAACGCCATCCTTTCCCCGGGATTTTCAACAAGATTGGGGCTGAATACGCAATACCAAGAGTTTTGGGGGGCCTTTTTCTTCAATCCCCAAAGAAGGAAAGGGGAGAACAACCCCAAATTACCGCCCAATCTCGCTCAAAGTTGGCAGGCTTTTTAAAAAGGGTTCATCAAGATCTTCCGCGTCCGCCTTGGCGATTTATCCCCTAGTCCAGGAAAACGGGGTTCCCAGGATGAGTTGAGCGTCACTCTTTTCCCTTTCTATAAGTATTACATCAGTTATCCGAGCCGTGAAAGGGATCACTGTTCGTTGACGACTTAGCAATTTTTTCCCTCCAAAAGCGTGCGTTTGTAGGGAGCTACAACTTGTCTCAAAAACTGCAGGAATGGAGCATGAAACAGTTAAAGTTCTCTACCTCAAAAAACCCTTGTGCACTTTTTAGAATCCATCACCCCATAGTCACCCCCCACCTTTTTTTGGGACGGCTTTTTATCGTTTAATCACCCCTTGGGCCATTTGACAAGATCCTAACCTGGGAAAAAATACGTAAACCAAGGCCGGGTTGTATCACCCATGAATCTCCTTTTACCTTTCTGGGAGCCTTGGGAGACCGTTTTTCTTTTGGGTTTGAAGAACCCATCCGCCCCATCTTGGGAAAAGGACATATGGGGAGCTTCTCCTAAAAGTCCCAAAAACCATACACAATGCCGGGATAAGGATTATACGGCGCCTACCCACGAGTCACATGAATGCCTTTTGGGGAGGGTGGTGAACCCTCCTGAGCCGGGGGGATATTTTGAATATCAATGGCGGTTTTCCCAAAGTTGATACTCTCGCGCCAAGCATCCTCCATCCAACCCCCTTGACTTCATACCTTTGACCATTACCCCCCTCCGGGAATCCGTTCCGATGCTCTTAACTTCATAAAACTACCAAACCCTTGCCCCTGAAACCTTGCCTGGCACACCGACCGAAAAATATCTTTGACTTCTAACCTTCCCAAACTTAACTCCATCCAGTACATTCTTTTCGGTTTGGGCGAAAAAACTTTTATCCTGGGCCCTTACTTTATTTAAACCCATTTCCCCCAAAAAAGGAAAGACGTAAGCTTTTTCCGAGAGCCAAGGTTTTCGATTAACCTTAGCAGCGTCTATACCCCGGAATATGCGCCTTGAAGGCATTTAAAATTTTTAATCATGTATTAAAAAAATAGGATCGCAGGGTTCAAAATCTTGAATCAATTTTCCCCCTCTTTTTGACCCATGTGACCATCCCAAAACCAAATCCACATCATTTGGGCCGCCACTATATTTTAGTCTTTGTTGGCTCCTTGGGCCCTGGAATAAGGGGAAATGAAATATTTACCCCAGGGGAAAGTCTGCCTGAAGAAAGAGTTAACATCCACAGTCCCCACGGAAGACACTAACCATAAAAAGCTCTATCCGGGGAGGAATGGCAGAGTGGAAATCGATTTTGCTAGGAACGGATTCCAAACCCTTTTTCCTATTCGTGATGCTCCGGAAGGAGATAATTTTTAAAACACCTCCGGATCGGTCTGCTATTTTTCCCATTTTTCTCTCCACAAACCCCCCCCCATATGCGAATTTCCCGTGGGTCTAGTGGAGCATGTTTCCACTGGGTTTTCGATAAGAAGAGCCGCGGGGCCTGACCGTACCTCTTAGGGGGATTCGAAATGACGTTCTTCTCCCGCAAGCTTTTTGGGTTTTTTAGAGATCTGCCTTTTGAGAGAGATGATAATCAAATTATTGGCTTTTGGATTTTAAACAAAACTATCGCATTTTTTTCCCAAAACCCTTTTTTTTAGGGTTTGTTCCTTTTCAGTTTTACTTTTTTTCATTTAAAGATTTTAATTTTCCCTTTTTTGTTTTAAGAATATTGTGTTTTGGTTTTTGATTGATTTTTTGTTTCCGGGGGCGTCAACTGTTTTTGGCCATTAGTCCAAAGATGGTTATGTTTTTTTTCGGGAATGACGAAATCTTCCCCCCTGGGTAGATCGGGGCGACCTATCGCGATGTGGGTTTCCCCAGGATTTTTCCACGGGGCCCCCCCGGGTTTTGGGTTTGACCGGGCCCGGTATGTGGGAATGTAGTGCAAGTGTGTGTAAGGAGAAAGGACAAAAAAAGGAAGAAAAAATCGCGCGCGGTCCGGGCCCCTTTTTTTAAATTGTCCGGGATTGCCTGGTGTTGATCGGGAAACCAGAAAAATTTGATGGTCTTAAAAAAATTTGACATGCGCAAATGACCTTAGCCAAACGCCCCTTTAAACAATCAATAAAACGATGAAACCCAAATTTTTTCTGTTCAAAACCTTAGTAATATTTATTCACCGCCCCTTTTAAAATCTCTTTAAATTGGGAAAAAACTTGGATTTAGGGGTTTTTGTTGGATAGTAATTTTAAACTAACAAAATCCCTAAAGGGTAAAAAGAAAAAAAATTATAAAAAAAAAATAGATGGCACATACAGGGGAAATTTTCTAGATGTAACGTCTGAACAAATTGTCGGATTTTTAAGAAACGGGAGGGGCTTTTTTTAAAAAAATTTTCGCTACAAAGCTTTTTTATTTTAAAATATTTGCTTTTCTGTTCCGGGGAAAAAATTAAAATGGGCTTATGCGCGATGACGATGTGCTTCCTGAATCAACGCCGTGTCAATCCATGCTAATCGGATGAATAGGAGCGGCGTAAAGTGAAATTTCGGGAAAAACTCCTCACCCCCTTTCCTCACCTCCCACTCAACACCTTTGCGTCATCCGTCCCTTGAGGGCCCTCCCTCGGCGTGGCCGAACGGCCAAACCCGGCGGCCTGCGGTGCGGGAGGCCGAACTTCCAGACAGGCAAGCCGGGCAGTCGGTTTATGCTTTCGTCCCTTTCAATCCCAATATATTTTTCTCCACTTATCAAACTAGTGATGCTCTAACACAACCAAACGGTCTCGTATCATCTGTAATAGTTGTATAAAACTATATATCTTGTTCACATATTTCCGTTTTCCTTCGAACACCATCAAAAAAGGATTTGGGGCATTACTCAAAATATCCATTCCGATTTGGAAACTGATTTCAAAAAGAAAATTGAACTAATTGAGTAGATATCACCAATATTCCGTTTCCTAACATCTTATTTTACATACGCTTGACTTCCAAATCTTTCGTTATCATTTCACTACTAGAAAGAATGAGCCGAGATTACGCACGAGCTCTTTTATCCCGCGACTCAATTTTTGATCTCAAAACGGCGTTTGTCTCCTTGATAGATTTCACCTAATGAACCTGTTTTCCCAAGTAAAATCGCCGAAGCTAATTTTAAAACTGTTTTCGTACTTTCGGACAAATTTGAAAAAGTGATAAAATAGCACGCCGGCGAGATGTCTTCACAATCCAACGCTATATCATACACTGAAATGGAATAAATAGAATTATATAGACAAATGTAGAAAACAGAAAATCTTCAGAAATGTCAAAATTATCTTTCGCCGCACTGCCCGACGATCTCATGGCTAGAGTCCGGATTCTAATGTAATTACACATGTTTCTATGTACTGTACTGAAATTTGTGATCTCCGAGAAGTGGTGAAATAGCGCGCAGGTGAGATGCATCCTGAATCCAACGCTGTAACAAGCATTGAAATATAATATTAAGAATCATGACATGTCCCAGCTTACTTGGTAAGTTATATTGATATAAAATGAATGTTATATTTGTATAAACTTGAAGATGGGAATAAGTAATTCCCGGCGCGTCATTTTGGTACAAACTACGTAAATGGTAATGTAAAAGAATGTAATGTAAATGATTGTATTATGCCACATTTATGATTTTTTTTCATGCATTAAATTGTCATGAAAGCAATAAAATTTTAACCCTTGGACAGGAACACCACACTAGATTATTAGTCTATCAGGCGGATAAATTATGTTTTGGTATAGAGTTATTAATTCGGCAAATTTTACATTTCTGCATTGAGATACCATTTTTCTAAAGATCCTACCCGCTTTTCTGTAACATTTAATCGGTTTAGCAATTCAATTTATAAGATTTAATGTACTACTGGCAAAACGTGGTTTATCAGTCTCAAAAGAAACCTCCTGTTACAGAATGTGAATCAGAATGCAAAAGTATTAAATCGGCGATCCTCATCTAGGTGTCGAAAATAGGGATGCAACATTGAGGTTGATATTTTCAAAACATAGATTTTGTATAGACATGAATATATTTCGTAAAAAAAATGAAACATTTATGTAACCTGATTTTTATTATCCATGTTTTAAGCTTGATGAGTGGTTTGTGAATGAAAAGAATCTATAATCGTATGAACAAATTGTTCTTTTATATGTGTGCATGTGAAATTACGTGTGAGAATAGCAAAAAATTTGCACTCTCTAATCTCACTCCCCTCCTCCCCATCCATCCTTAGTAAAATTGTCTTAAGAACCCTTTTTTGAGTTAAAAAAATGTTTATGAACTCCCGTGACATTAAACAATCCTTCTCTTTATGTTTTTATTGCTGTTTACCATGTTGTAACAAATGAGCCCATTGCCGTTTACAAGGGGGAAAGGGTAAACATTTGATTTCTTTTTTTAAAATGTTGTATAAAAAAATTTCCAAACCTTGGTTTAAAAGCATTAGCTCTGACTTCCTGTTTTGAGTCCCGATGGGTTGGGATTCCTTAGGCCTGCGGATTTTCTCCGGCCGCTCGAGAGAAACACTGAGCAGCTCACTAGCAGAATCAAAGAGAAACAAACTATCCTTGTTATTTTCTCTTTCATTTTGTTTTTCAGTACTTAAAAACATTTTTTTTTGAAACATCTATTGTATGTATTTAAAAAATCTCCAAAAAACATTAAAAAATCAAAAAAACAATTTTAAATCAAAAATACATATTTCAAATACAAGTATTCAAAATTTTTAACCCTTCTATAAAATATGTGCGATGTCTAATTTAGTTTTCAGCATATAGTTTAATATGTATAAGTTAAAAAATTTTAGAATAAATTCAAAAAATGAACATAAATATAAAAGGAAAAAGCTAAAAACAATATGAAAAACAGTTTTCCTCAATATGTAATATCAAATTTCATTGAAAACATTTAGTACAATTACACTGTTAAATTCCCTTTTTTCAAATAAAAGCTGGGTGATCCATCACATACTTTCCATTATTTCTTTTTTTTAAAAGATGAGTTCAAAAAAATGGTAATTCTTTTTGCGTTCCTTTCTCCATAAAAAAAAATTTGGGGTTTTGAATTTTTAAAAATATATCGTCAATTTCATTTTTAATTTCTCTAAAAAATTTTAATTAACACGGGGGTCTAATCTTCAAAATAGGCGGGTTGGGGTGGACCCCAAAAAATTTTTTAGTCTTTAAAAAAAAAAAACCCTTTTTAGAAAAAATTAGTTTTTTTTTCCCATTTGCCCAATATTGCACAAAAACTTTACTTATGTTTTTTTAAAAAAATTTACATGATCTTTTTTCAAATCTGTGAACAATTTCAAGAAAAAAAATATCATCAATATTATAAAATTTGGGAAACCCCCAAAAAATTGCACTTAGTAATTTTTTAAAAAAAGGATGTCCCCAAA
>CAXIVR010000005.1:99874398-99971377 GCA_964035755.1 Teleogryllus oceanicus | reverse complement strand
CACGTGTTAGAGGAAGGAATTTAATATACATAGGAAAAGTTGATTTATTCACTTTTCATTACCAGAATCCGAATAATTTTTTCAGTCAAAATTTGCCTTTTCCGGCGCATGATTACCTTTTTTTATTTTGGTTTTTTGGTAGAAAATTTTGAAATTTTTTTTGGAATCGTAGAGGAGTTGCTGGGACAGAGTGGGCTCAGAAAAGAGAGGGATTTTGACGTCCGTTAGCGATAGTTTAAAAAATCGATTGCAGCGCAGTTTCTCGGCGTCATATCTCTTTTCCATTTCCCCGCCAAGGCTCGGTTATTCGGCATTGCGGAGCAGGGGGGAATGGGGGGGGCGGGGAGATGGCGGGAAAGTGGACGGATGGGGCGGCGCTTGCACGACGAAATGGGGGGACTTGCGAGGCGAGGGGGAAGGCGGACTGGGGGCCGGTGGGCGTAAAGATGAGGAAGGGGGACGGAGAAGAGGAGGAAGAGAAGGGCGGAGGGATGAGGAGAAATAGAAGGGTGAAGGGGGATGAGGAATATGGAGACCAAGAATGAGAGGGAAAGGAGGGGTGGATTTGAGGAGGAAGAAAAGGGCGACCAGGATGAGGAGGAAGAGAAAGGGAAGGGGATGGGTGGAAGGGGGGCGAGGGGTGAAGAGGAGAAGGGCGGGGAGGATGAGGGAAAAGGAGAAGGCGGGCGGGGAAAAAGGGGGGAAAAAAACGGGGGGGATGAGCAGAAAAAAAACGGCAGGAAAGGAGGACGGTGAGGAAAATGGGACGGGGAAGAGGTTAGGGCGGGGAAAAAGGAGAAAAAGGCGGGGGGGGGGAGAAGAAAGGTGGGGAAAGCGCGAAGGGGGGGGCGGGTACGGGGGAGACGGGGCGGAAAGGTCCGGGAAGCGGCTGGAGGGGCGGGGGGGCGGGCGGGCGGGGGGGGCGGCGGCAGGGCTGGGGATTCGCCCGGGGCCCCCCCACGCAGATCGATGGCCGCCCTCTGGGCCCCGGAGGCGATGGCGCGGGGTGGGCGAGGAGGGAAAAGGTGTACTGCATTATCTGATGGGCTTCTCTCAACACTCCATCGTTAGCCAGGCGCCAACGTAGACGTCCACATACATGAGCTCATTCTTTGTGAAGGGGATTTTTTAAACGTTCGATTAAATACAAACGCGAAGTATTTTCATCCTGCGAAATAGGAACTCGTCCTTTCGATCCATATACGAACCGCTAACTGAAAAAAGGCAACTAGTCCAATTTCTCAGAATTTTTTTATTTCTGTATCATTTTATGCAGAAAGAAAACTTGGCCACACAATAGCATGCTTAGTAACCCTTCACTTCTCCTTTGGGGAACCAATTATTCTTTCTCCTTGTCAAGATCCCTTTGTGTAGTTATATTCTATGACATTGTTCATTTTCTAGTTAGATGTCATTTCGTTCTTGCTGAATGATAGAGACTTCTGGATAATTAGGAGGAAGCTGATATTTTAGAGAAGGAAGAAAGATATTATACAGAGGATGAAGTTGTTAACCTAACATTCTCAAAAAGTTGTCAATTGTTCAGGTGAAGGCGAATGATTTCGTGGATTACAGTTCATGGTGATCTATAAATTCTACAAGAAAACCTCTCTGAGCGATGATTTCTGTAGTAAAGGTGTTTCCTAGATATCTAAAAACTATCTTTCAGTCTTTCAGAATACCGTAAATCGATGTCTCAGCTGAAACGTTGCATAGTGTTCAGTGCAAATTGCATTTTGGTGGCTTGATGCGGGACATTTTTAGGTTGAGAAATTCAGTAAAACCTTTAGAGAAAGATCATGCCTTAAAGAAAATCTATACACCCCTGAGGACAAGCTGCATTTTTGGTATTCAATCACATTATGGCCATAACAATCACATCTTATGAAGGTGAAGATGATTACTGAGCATTTAGACAGCCCAAAATGTAAATATTTTTCTAAAATGTTTATTAAAATAAATATTCTTTAAAAATTTTAAAACATTCATAAAAATATTAAATTTTGTGGGTAAAATTATTTTTGTTATGAAAAGTAGTTTAACTAAGAAATCATTTGGAAATCCGTTTACTGTAAAAGAAACATATCGGAATCCAAAGAAAATCCCTCTCCCTTACCTTCGGTCATAAAATACTTTTATTCATAGAATTAAATAAGTTAGAAAAGAAAATAGTAAGTAGAAAAACTGCATAAAACGGGTTTTTAGGGAGGTTTTTGTGTCTTAAACAAAATTTGGAAATGTAGACTAATTGTTTTCTACAGTTAAATTTATATGTCTATTATAGAAAACTGGCAGGAGTAGTATTCAAAATTCACATAATAAAAATTAGAAAGTGGCAGGATTCTAAGAGTAAATCGTGTTTCAAGGATTCTAAAGAATAATAAAGCAACAATGAGTACGTCACAGAATATTTAAGTGAATTTTTTTTTGTGAGGTTTGATTTAATACCTAAGGTTGATTTTAAATGGTTCCCTCATGTTTTATCATAGTTTAGTTTTATCAACACGGAAAATTTTTAAGAAGGTTACGGGCTGTTGAAACGTATGTTTATGGACATTAGGTTTTTTCTTTGCACATTAATTTTTATTTCTGGGCAATTCCTACTGGCAAGATTTCTAGTTGTAAAATGCTGAAATGGATTACGTCATGTAACAAGAAAACGTATGTCTTGCTCTTTTTTAAACAGGAAGCCTATACTAATCTTCTTTTCGATAATGCTTTGTGGCTTTGCTCTTTTTCTTGTCTGAGATATGGAAGCTCTGGATAATAGTCGTTGCGGATGTCATGATTGTGAGTTCTGAAAGTAAATAAATGTTTGTTCTAACGTTTCTAATTTAACGAAGGTCCTTTCTTGACAAAAATTTAATTGCAGCAATGAAAAATATAATTTTATGCAAATGGAAGTAAATGTATTGGGAAAATTTACCGCATAAAATAATGTATCTCAAATGTTTTAAACAATTTTACTTTGCCTGTGATTATTTTTGATGCAAAATTTCTGAATAAAAAAGAAAATAAATTTCTTTTAAGGTTTTCTTGTTTATTGCTGTGTTTACGGACCTCTAAAAACACGTAATGGTATTGTTAATACCCGTGGGGGCTTTTTTTTTGTTTTTTTTATGCCCTCGGGCCTTTTGAATACTTTATGGCCCGCTCTAATACCAACAGAACACATACATTTTTTTGAATTCTATTTATTAAAATTACGATGCAATAAATAAAAAAAATAGCATAATGCTCAAAATAGTAAAATAACTCGTTATAAACCTTATTGTTTCTTATTTGATATGAAAATTGCAATTTTGAAATTTCCTGTGAAAATATAATTGCCACCAGACACTCATATATCACTGTTACGTTTCACATTTTTAGAGACATAGTATGTGCTTCTGAGTAGCAGTATTACTCGTAGAAATATGATGTATAAGGCACATCGCTAACATCCTCGAAATCTTATGTTGTTTTTTTGTTGTTGTTTTTTTTTTTATGATATATTCAAAATAACTTTTGGAAATAGAAGCAAATAACCTAAAGTACGTTTCATAAACCCAATTTACACTATAATATAAGTCTCAAATGTATTTTCGAGATTTTACTGGGAAAACCCCTGTCCGTAGTTTTTTTACTTTGAGAATTTCCAGGAATTCACAATATTCTTTCATTTTTTACGAAAAATCAGCCCAATAACGATTATGCAATTTAAATATTACATAATCAAATTATAAACAAATAAATCTCGCTTTTACATAGGTAAAATTAGAAAAAAACTTTCATTGTATTCACCATTTTTTGTTAATTAATTTACATAGAGTGTTTGGAAAATAGTTTAGATTGTCATAAATTTTATATCTAATTACATTTAAAAACATGAACTTGTAACATTAATAGTTTTTAGAAAAATGCACTAGAATGGAGTACTAGCTTTTACTTCCCCTCCGCGTGTAATAAAATAATTATTTATGAAAAACATAGTGAACTTTTCTTATTAAACATTTGTCTTAAGAAAAGCCTAAAATTCTGGGAAGAGGCCCATTTGTTTTGTTTTTCTTTCAATTAGAGATATGCTCGCATACCCATAAATTAAGTTTCCAGAAATCGTATGACAACATAATACTTCTTTCCATATTACATCCCTCCAATCATTATAGGTCTAGCCCAACCCAATTTAGAACTACACGAATATATTTAAAAGGAAGCCGCTCATCAGCTACATTTTTAAAAAACAATAACAAAAATATAACAACTCGGTTAGGCAGAGTATACCCAAAAATGGCTGGCCGTTGTATTATCATTACTTCAAAAAAGTAAATTTATCAGATTTACACCTCGATCTGTAATAGCCAAAAATTACAAAGAAAGTGACTAGGGTTCACAAATTGTGCTATCAATACAAAAATAATTACTATTGATAATACGTCTACTTTACCCAACAGTGATCGGATATTGGAGTAGGTTGGGCCAGCGGAATCTGACGCGTGCCCCCTTTCGTCCACACAATGGTCGGTGGCCCAGGCCGGTTCTGACCCGCCCTCCCCCCCCGCCCCGGTGCCACCCGCACCGCCCGCGCACTGCCGCCCCCGCCGCCGCCTCCGCCGAGCGGCCACTGGCGCCTCACAGCCGCACGCGGTCACAGGCGATAGAATTGAAAAGGGACCCGCAGCGTCGTTCACCAGCAGGGTATAGGCTTGATTCTGTCGATGGTGGGTTTCGAAATGCTAGCAGTCAATCAAAGCTGCAGCCCGCTAGGGGAAACCCTTCTTTGGGGGGCCCGTTATTGTTTTCCCTCTTTTTTTCGAAACCAGGCGAATGCCGGGGCATTGCCTGAACGAAATCTTCTGGTTTTGGGACCCCACAAAAAACACACACACACATACATTTAAAACACATACATTTACACACATACATTTACACACATACATTTACACACACATTTACACACAAACATACACATACATACACACACAATACATACACCCATACATACACATACATACACACATACATACACACATACTACACACATAACCCCATACATACACACATACATACACAACAAAATACATAACCATACATACATACATACATACATACATACATACATACATACATACATACATACACATACATACATACATACATTCACACCTTCATGCTCTACATTAACAAGCTTTTCCCGGAGGACGGACGGGAGCTTAGAGCACTGGGCTTTGTGACAGTGCACGAAATCGACTTTGAAATACTTGCAAATTACATATGTGAGTTTATGATTTCATCCCAAATGGAAAGGCATTGAGGCATTGGTCCTATCATTGCTTTTTAGAGATGGAAAGTGTAAATCTGCAATGGGGATGATAGAGAAAAAATTGATAAAGTTGGTGGTACGCTGGATTGCCGGGACGCTCGAAAATATACGTGGATTTATGTGATCTGCTGATGTAACAGACGTAAATGGATGTCAGGGAATGGAGCTACTTTTAAAGTAACAGCTGCGTGCCAAATTTGGTTTCGTCTATCCACCTCTAAAGAGCCGTAGTGTTTCACCGGGGTGATTGGCCTGTTACCCAAACACAACCAAAGCACTAAGATGCGCTGGCAGTCTGGTATTTACGGGTGTTTCGAAATCGAGATTAATGCAGCACACCCAATGAAGACCTGTTCCGTCGTGTTGGCGAATCATCGAACGTGATGTATAGTAAGGAGAGAAACATACGAAACAGTTGAAGGAGATGTACCGTAGAGTTGTAGGAATCCCTTTTTTGTTGTAGTTGCTGCGTGTTTGAGATTGCAATTGGGGGTGAGAGTGGCGTAACATCACGAGAAATGGGCTTGGAAACTATTCTTGTATTATGCATTTTTTTTTTAACATTACTTAATCTAACACTGCCTTTGTAAAAAAATATTTTGAGATTATGAGTGCAAGTAATGTTCGTTTATTTAAGTTATATACTCTAAGAGTAATAAATATTTTTAAAATATTTATTTTATTTTTCAAAGTAGACAATCTTACGTTTCTTTTTTTCTTCGATCATGTCTCTCCTGAGAACCATGTCTTCGGCATATGTATTCATTGGATGATAAACAACCTTTAAGCAGTTATTCAGTTATATGAATTTTAGTCAGCTCGGTCAATTTTACGCAAATCATCTATTATAAAATTTACTACGTAACATTTTAAAATTGAAACTGCTACCGCTCAAAACAAAATGGTCGTGCAAAATTCCGAAAATTTGCAGATAAAGCTAATATTTCAGATATCGATAGTTATGTTAGTGCTATTCTCTTAAAATACATCCACCGATATTGATGTCTATTGATGAATTTTAAGATCTACATTTAATTAATGACTGAACAGACTGTGTCTTAGAAGTCAAATATAAAACTCGAAGAACGAGCGTTGGCGTTTTGAGAGTAATCTAAATCATTAAAGCCCAAACATCAAATATCCATATGCAAAGCCATGTGGATAATTATATGCTAATTCCATCCATATTTTTTTTGGTATCTTCTTTTCCAAAGTTGGGAATATTCTAGTTTTATATAAAGCTGAAAATGGAGAATAGTTAAATGCTAGAATAGAGCCCTTAATTGGCCTTTATATTATCAATTTAGTGAGGTAATTTTTTAAGTTAAAAATATATTTGATTGATATTCCGGGAGAATTTGGCACCACTGATATTTATGGTACAACCTTCATTTTCTGTAGTCAAGAGTGGAATGGATTTTATTTTAGATTCTTTAATGGTCCACTTTTCCATCTACAGTTTCATTTATAAGGTGAATGCTGTGTAGTTAAAGCCTGCCAAACGCAGCGTTTTCAAATTAGGAAGAAAATACAATGTTATGAGCTTAATTAACCATACGTTTATTACGTACCGTTAATTAACACGTATATAAATACGTAGAATATGGTTATATAACCATATTCTACATGTCCAAAAATGTGACGCCTCTCAAAAGTGGCATATTGCAGCAGAACTTTTTAACCTAAGCGGTGTCCATTTATTTGGTGGCTACAGGCAACATTTTTAACTCTACTCGGGACTTGTGAAATATGTTTATGATTTTTCCCCGTTAAAAATAGACACAAATAAAAAAATACTAAATAAAATCTTTCATTGAATGTGGATTTGAGATATGCCACTTTTCTTGGGTATCAGGATGGGGGCTTCGCAGGTTTTTCCTGATTGGGTTCTGCTAGCTTTAGACCCTCGCTGTCGGTAACTGCTACATCCCTGCATGTGCGGGGCTGTGCTCGCTCGTTGCTACGGGGAAAGGGGAAGTTTATGGCCTGCAAACAAAGGGCGGGGGGGGTGAGTAAGAAAATAACATAAGGAAGCTTGGGCACTTAAATAACGAATGGATAAATGAAATAAGTGACAAACAATGGAAGATACATTACATAGATACTTCACATTTTCGCGTCGTGCTTTTTACTTGTGATATAAATTATTCGAGTATTTCCGTCAATGTAACAGGAACTTATATTAGAAATGAAATGTCTGTGTTCGTTGTTTGTGGATTCGCAATTATTAATCACGTTGGGGGGGGAGGAAGCAATAAACAAAATCATTATTGTTATCATGCGTTGGCAAAAACGCATTTTCCCTGTCCCTTTGGTCATTGGAGGGTAATGAAAACAAAGCTGTGTTTTTCTCACTTGTGGGCCCCCAACAGATGTTCGTTGTGGTTACCCATTGACAAGGCCTCCCGACTCACAGCTTTGCGGCTGGTACGGGTCTCTGTTCCTGCGTGAAATTGTTTACACTCGCGTTGTCAAACCGCTGTCTCACAGAAACTAGAGAAAAATATTGCTATTTTGGGGATGAAAGGTTAATTAAAAATATCTCTTTGTACATAAAAAAAGGGGCAGAGGGCTCCAGCTTTGCATCATTTCCCGAGAAAAGATGTTTTCACATTTTGCCCGAAGAAGAGTTTCTAGTCTCAGGCGAAGGTTAGAAGTCTATGAATCCAGTTACTTTCCATTTGCAATTCATCGATCATGGAGTTTTGATCCCAAAGCACCAGGGTTACTAACTATGCTTTGTTAGAGTAGGACTCGATTAACGATGTATATATTGTATATATATTAACGATATTGAATTATTTCTTTACCCCTCCCACTTACTCATGTTAATGAATCAAATTTATTACCCCAATCTCTGTTCAAAGCATAATTGTTTGGAAATTGTTGAATTACTTAATTTTTCGGGAATCCGTGAGTAATACGATGATGGGTAACTAGAGAAGTCGAGTTACTGATGTTTTTTAAAGAGTCAAATAAACAATTTCAAAATTCCATGAAAATTTTTTTCGTTAAAAAATGTTGAGAAGCAACTAAAATAGTTCACTTGCCAGCTTTTAGCAAAAAAACCCGACGAATCATATCAATTTAACGAGTGCGATAAAATTACCTTATTCGAACTTGTTGACGTAAGAAGAAAACCTCTGTGCTGCGAGCGATCCTGGTCGATGAGAAGCACCCGCTGGGAGCTTGAAGCACTGTTCGGCCTCTGACCGACCTTTAACCTTTCGTCGTTTAAGGTATCGTCAATCTCCTCTGAAAGCTGGGATTGTCGTAATTTTTGGGAAACTTCCGAAGCTGAAGCTATGTGAATAATGGTACATGACTCTAGATGAATTATCGTAATTTAGAGGATAATATAGTTTTGGGGTTTTCGGCTTAGTTTTATGTGCTCTATACTCATAAAACGATATATTTTTTCAACCCAATCTTTCCTTTATGATTATGATGCAAAATTACGTAATCTGAGAATGGTAAATGACGAATCAGAAAATAAGGGAAAGAAAAAGTTAAAATCACACACATCATAAATCAGCACCTTTTAAATTTTAAGCCCTTCCTATTATTGTTCTGTTCTAATTGGGCGCGATTGGTCCCTTGGCACAGTTCACGTATTAATTCGACTAATCCATTTTTGTTCATTGAAGGATTTGTATTTACAGCGGTTCGTACGTTCAAATACGTAGTATTTTTATGACGTTAATACTATGGAAACTCTATCCACACACACAAAACAACACATTTGTCGACATACATAGAGTGCAGATTAAATTCTCGTTTAGCAGATAATATCAATGGGGAAATTTTTAAAATTTGGGAAAAAAAAGTTTAACAGAATATGCATTGTTTTATGTTTCCATCCGTCGCCAATGTTACAAAAACTTTTTAACAATGTTTTTCAGAGTATGTAATAATTGTGAATGCGAAGTTAATTTAGGCGTGTCAATAGAAACAATTTGACTGCACTTTATGAAAAGTTATGTGTTGTGATATAATTAAAACGGATTCAAAGTTCCTTAACGGACGTAATCAAATAGTCGCTCTTTGTGCTGAGGCCGCGTCCAAAGCCCTCTGAATAACGAGCGCTCTGCCCCTGGGCCGCGGGAGGGGGCGACCGGTCGATGGGAGGCCGTGGCCAGCGCGCGGGGCAGCAGTGCGCCCAGCGCCCGGAACCCCGGGTGGAAACTTCACCCGCAGCAGGGTTTCGCAATGGACCATTAACAAAGTGAACCGGCTGCGCGAAATAGCGACCCGGGATAGTCGATGTCGCTCAGGTAAAGAGACCGTCAGGCGTCATTCGCGATGGTTATTTCAAAACTACTCGGGGATCAACGAATTAAAACGAGGACCGTCTTCAGTAGGCAGCACAATGTGAAAAAATTGTAAAATGCTATTGGCCTTTCCCGTTTCCTTGATTTTCACACATCAAAGTCGGGTTTTGGGGAAATTTTAAAAAAGGCACCTACAATGCATTTTACTTTTACAAATGAATACTTTCCCCGCAGGTCATGAAATACCCGGGGTAGGCGATCTCCCAAACCCCCCCACCTTCCACCCGTCGAACGTCATATTGGCTTCGTTCTGATGGATCAGGGGTGCTAGTCACACGACATGAAGGGCATTTGTGTTACTTTTTCAAACTTTTTTGTAGCGTCTTTTTCGCAACGCATCTCTTTGCCCTTCACGGGCATTGAGCATATATTCCAGGAATCTGGGGCCTAGTTGCATTACTTCCGTGACTTCACGGAGCATAGTTGAGCAATTCAGATAACGACCCCGAATTCACCTTAAACATCCTTATATTCCCGTTATTCACATGAACGGCGAAAGAAAGTAGTTTAATAAAGAAGATTGCTAGAGGATGCTCCTCATGTCGAATTATGGAAGTACTGACCATAGTATGCTTGAGAAAATGACAGGTCTTCAACATCATGGGACACATTGAAATAAACCCAAACCCAAAAAATTGAAAAAGCTCTGTGTCTACTTGATACTATTCTATTAAATTAATATAATAAACTATCATGGAGTTGAAGTAAAAAGTGAATTTGAGACAAAATTAAATGTGAAAGCAATAATAAGTGAAACCGCGGCAAGTTTGAATCTATTACATTTGTAATAAAACAAAATGTTTGTAGTAGTAATCAGTATTATAATACATAGTAAAATACCGAAAACTGTTACTCTATTGATTTTTTGAGACATGACTTTTAAGATTTAATTTTCGTTCAAAGTGCTATGTTTGGAAGGATATATTAATAAACTGTTGATGAAGTCGTTGCGATGCTTTCTCCTCATTTGAAAGTGTAAGAATGTTAAATCTCAATCAAAATATAAAACTGTGAGAAAATCACTAATTTTAACAAGTTTATGAAGTCCTTTATAGCCATTTTCACTTCACTGAACTACTTGCTTCATTCTTCATAATCATTAAATATATACGCCTTGTTCAGTTATGTCTTGTGATTCAGAATTGGTCTATTATAGTCCTTGTAGTTGAATAGTTTATTAAATTTTATTCTCTTGCTGAAAGAGGTATTTGTCAAAATCATCGACGACTATATTTTTAATTCATGCGTTGTTTATTTATTTATTAATTTATTTACTTTTGTTGCATGGTTTGTACTTCCTTTTATTCCAATCAATTTTTTGCTGCTTTATGAAGTAAAAACGTACATAAGAGTTTTGTTTGGTTATAACTCCGGGCACGTAGGAATGATCAATAGACACTCTACGACGTGGTCTGTAATTGCTGGTAATTTTTTAATTGGTACCCTATAGACTCCCAGCGTTACGATTAGAGTTTGGCTTCTACATCAGCCGCTAGCAAACACCACAGCAACAACATAATAATGTATATCCAATACTAGAGGTGTTCTCGCTGCATCCACCCAAAGCAAACACGGGATCGATTACGTCAGGGTTGTCGCAAGATTTAATTTTTTGAAGCTATTGGCCAGGTTTCTTTTATACACCCCAAGTACGACCTGGCACGTATGAGGCCTTCAAAAATACAGCACCTCAGTCGGGATTTAACCCACGCTCTGGGAGTTGTGAGGGCAATAAGGTAATCATACAACCATTGAGGTGCGCAGAGAGCTATAAAAGTGAAGTTTCTGAGACAATGAACTATCTGAAGACTGTGGAAGCTGTTGAAAAAATTGGACGCCTCTGTTGTGTTTCTTCCACATATTCTTTAAAGCAAAACTATTCTATCCTACAATTTATCTCAGAAGGATAATACTTTAATATAATAATAATAATAATAATAATAATAAATATACAATAATAATACTAAATGACTTTTGCATTTCAACAATAAAATATCAAACAAGTATTTCTAATATTATACTGTAAAAATTACGATTTCAGAGATCTGTCCTTTTTTCCGAAGCAACGAAATAATCTTGCAGTCATTTGTGTTCGTTGCTGCTAGCGCAGATTCTCCTTCTGAGTGTGCAGAAAGAACGGAATGCCTGCTCCTTCGCACGAGCAGGGCAGTCCTCACGGGTTGCCCTGGGAAGGGAAATCATTCGCGGCACTTTGGGAAGGGAGTTCAGAGCAGGGATGGGTCATGAGGAGAGCATAATAAAGCTTGTAAACAAAGTAAATAATGAGTGAGCAATGAAAGTGAGCAATAAATAACGCAGTATGCAGTTCACAGAAATGTTCTGTCAAAATTGATAAGTATAAATGAATCATGATTAAAAATTTCCCATTCCGTGTTCCAAGAATATTTATTGTCCTGAAATGTTTGCGTTCGTGGTTTGTAGTACTTCGCAATTACTAAACAAACACGTGGAGTGGAAAACAACAAACGAAAACATAATTAGTTTTCATGTGTTGTCAAAGAGAGCAAGTGGGGTGAGTGCACCGACGATATTGTATTTCGTCGAACGCCCACATTCGCACACCGCTAACAAAATCATTCCCCCGGGGGTTCGTAGAGGCGCGGGCGGGTGGCGACAGTCGAAGTCTTGCGCGCGCCCGCCGGGGCGGTGCAGGGCGGGGCGGTGCAGGGGGGGGGCGGTGCAGGGGCGGGGGGGTGCAGGGGCGGGCGGGGGAAAGGGGCGGAGCGGGAAGGGGCGGGCGGGGGGGGGCGGGCGGGGGCACGGGCGGGGGCGGGGCGGGGCGCGGGCGGGGAGCGGGGCGGGCGGGCGGGGCGGGCGGGGCGGGGGCGGGGCGCGGGGGCTGGGGGCGGGGGGGGGGCGCGGGCGGGGCGCGGCGCGGGGCGCGGGCGGGGCGCGGGCGGGGGCGGGGCGGGGGCGGGGCGAGGCGCGGGACGGGGGGGAGCAGGGCGGGGGCGGGGCGGGGCGGGGCAACCAACGGGACCGGGCCCCCACTCCAACGCAGACACCCCCAATTTGGGTAGGGGAAACAAAAAGGAGCTGAACGAATCTCTGCGGGACGCGTCCCCCGCGCCGCGCAGTTACCAGAGCTCGAGGCCTCCGCGCAGGAAGCGAGCCCCTAACCGGCCGTCGCTTTGATCTTCCCGGGGATAGAAGCCCACGGAACAGTTCGAGAGAAAGAGAGTTGAAGGTTTGATTGGTTGATAGTGTGAAAATTAAATACGTTTTTTCAAGTCTACTGAACATCGTTAATTAATATTAAATAAGAGTATCAGTCCATTCACAAAATTAGCCAATACAGGAATTTACACACTCGATTAAAATAAGTGAATGTCCCTTGCTGCTATTCTCAAATTGGGTTCAGGTTCAATAGCCAGCGGGTAGGAAATGAACAGAAACAAAATTAATATTTTTAAAAAGTACAAAAAGAAACAATGTATTATTACACACAGTAAACCCATTCAAAAAAATTTCCCTCAAAGCTTCAAATTTGGACAGTGAGGAATGCGTTGAATAACACTTGGGGTTGTGTGTTTTTTGGACTCATGTCCCCCGCGTGGGGGGTGAGTTTTCGATCAAGGGCCCTTTGCTGACGTGCAACATTTTAGGAAAAGGAACTATCACCAATGCATCTCGTAGCCTAATGAGGAACATTTCTGGTAAATAACTGAAAGGATTTGGGTCAAAATAAACCTACTTTCGTCTTGTGTTTTTTTATTTATTTATTTATTTGGCAAAAACAGTTAAAACTGCGTATGATGCTAGGGGGAAAAAGTGAATTGTTTTTTTAAAAATTCTGCGTTTCTACCCCAAGTCAAAACATTAAATTTTGAATTTTAAAAGGGAAAAAAAAAAAAAAAAACCCCCATGTAAAAAAATCTATTTTAAAGAATAAAAAAAAAAAAATTTTTAATTTTAAAAGGGAAAAAAAAAAAATCCCGTAAAAAAAACCTTTTTCGGATAAAAAACAATAAATTTTGAATTTTGAAAAGGGAAAAAACAAAAAAAAACCCCCATGAAATAAATCTATTTTAAAAAAAATAAGCAATAAATTTGGCTCTTTTATTTCCTGCCCGACAACAGGGAAAGATAATTTGAATAAATGTATTTCCCACAATTTAGAAGAGGGAAAGAAATGAAGTTACTTTTATGTCCAGAAGAAAACAAGGCCATCTCAGCATTTGCTCAATGGATCGGGAAACTGACGAAAACCTGATGAGATGGGGGCTTTGCCCCGGAAGCTGTAGTAAAAAGTTGTTACAGGTTGTTTATACTCATTTATACAGTCCAAATGGTAAAAAATGATATGTATCATTGTTAAAATTATTCCTTTCTTGTGATGCTCAGTATAGTCTCAAATTGTATAGAAACAGTTATGCAGCAGAAAGATTTCACTTGGGATTTAAACTTTTCTATTGAATTTAATCGTTTAAGTCATTTGGAAAAGTGTTGTAAAATAATGTACATGTATTGTATGTGAATTTTGAATGAGCTGTTGATACTGTCACCTGATGAATATATTTCCGTCGAGTGTTATAGTAATAGACTTGGGATTTTTTGAAAAAATATTCGCCCTTAAAACCCTTTTACAAAAAACCCCTGATTTTAAAAAAAAGACACGGTAATGGTAAAAATTCCCAGATTAATGAAGAAAATGAATCACGGGTGGGGGGTTATTATTCTCAATCGTTTTTGTAATCTAAAAATCTGGGGGCTATAAGAGTATTTCCCAGAATATTATGCCATATCTCAGGCGGAATGAACATTTGCGAAGTATACACAACGAGCAGTATGAAGGCTGACTGAATTTGAAAATTTGAACGCGGCATAATGAACTTAATTTTGTGTTCAATTCATTTAAATGGACGTTCCATTTTTTTGACTGAATTGAGAGACCTAAAATTTTTTTACCTTAACATCAGTCAATGGTACACGTTATTTTCAAGGGCGACTTGTTTATTTGAAAAAGAAAACTGCATTAAAACCGTTTTTTTTGTTTTATTAATTTGTTATTTAAAACCCAAATTTTAAACATCTGATATTGTACTATTTAGGTTTTTTATTGCAAAAATGTTCATATCCGAAAGAAACCGTTTTTCCTTTTGAATCGTCGAGGGCATATCGTTTACTAAAGAGGGAAAAGAGTAGGGCCCAAAAACGATCCCCGAGGAACCCATGCAACGGAAAGAGTCGGAAAAGGGGCGTACGTAAGTTCCATCATTCCAGTAAGGTATTTCAACCCCTAGATCGTTGTTTTAAGGGACGAAATAACCAATCTGAGCAAAACCAGAATTCCATATAAAGGGAATTTTGGGAAAATAAAATGTCATGATCAATACGCAAAAACTTTGAGAGATCTAAAAAAAATCCAATAGGTCCTGTTTTGATCCAATGATGGGCGACATCTTTAAGAAAAAAAAATATAGCTGTTTCCTTTATTTTGATTTTCTAAATCCCAATGGGGGCTTTTTTGGGGAAAGGTTTCCATTCGTACGTAAAAAAACCCCCTAATATTTTTTAAAAAAATGATAGAAAGAAATGGGCCGATAATTTTTAATTTCTGTTTTTCCTTTTTGAAAAGCGGCTTTAATTTTTGCTGTTTGAAAATATCTGAACGTTCCCGTTAAAAATGATTTAAAAATGTGAGTTAACGGGGGTATAATGGCATGCACAAGTCTTTTTAAAAAAGAATGGGAATTCATCAAAAAAGACGAATATTTATTTTTTTGGGTTTCCCGATTATTTTGAGAATTTATAGGAAGAAGTTTGGGAAACGAACATTGGTCTAAAATTTTGGGTGAATGTCTGTTTTGATTTTTGTGCCGAAGACCCTTATGAGATCGGCAGCAATTCTCGAAAAGTATTGGTTAAAGGATTGACTTTGCGGATCGTTCACATTTATATCGTTATTTTTTAAAACAACATTCTCTACGGGTTTTCTGTTGTTTTGGTAGTTTTTTTATTTTTTCCCACATTGCTTTTTTTTTAATTTTTTGAGTTCAAAATATCCGTCTTTTTTCATGTTTTTGGGCATCTATTCGGGGACTGAACTAACCATTGAGCACATGGGCTGGATTAATGTTCCATTTCGCCCAATATCCGGGGTCCCGTGGATATATTGAACTTTAATATTTTTTATTTGTTTCTGATACATCACGTTGTAAGGCTTTGAAATGGCCCTTCGTACAACGTGTCAGTAATTTAAAACGTATCATTTTTTTTTTTATATTTTTTTTATGAATGATGGAAGTATTTTTTTTCATATTATTTTAATGAGTTGGCAAAAGAAAAACTAATTTTTAATGGGGAAAAAATTAATTGAACATTTTTTTTTTAAAATATTGAAGTGTCAATTATTTTTTTCGGGATGGAAACATGTTTAATTTTGTCTGATTTATGTTTTGACAGATGTTTCATTTTATGTTATTGAAATGCAAAAAAGTTTTAGGAATGTTTTACAATATATTATAAACCTTTTATTTGATATGGGTTTAAACCCTTTTTTATTTGGAAAAAATTTCAGCCTTTCGCTGAATAAAAGTTCCCCTTTATAGCATTCCCCCTCTTGCGATGAAGCTATTAAAGTCAGATATTCCTTAAAAACCCAGTTAGTGAACTTTAAAAATTTTATTCTACTTTTACTTCTTTGATAATTTGTTCACCTTAATAAAAAAAGCTTTTTTAAATATTTTGAACCCTTTTTTTAAATGGCTAATAAAAGTATGGAGTGGTGGCAAAGGGGCGGACGGGGAAAAAGAACTCTCAATATCATCCGGATAACTCGGGAAAGAGAGTCCTTGTCGCACGAAGAGGCTCAAAAAAAAAGCAGACTAGCGCAACGAAAATGCAGCAGCAACGGCTGTAGACTCCTGTGAACATGCATTTGAAGCGTACGGGTAAAAGGGGGGGAGAGGAAAAGCATCCCCATGAAAAATGAAACATAAAGCGGCACGGTAACATTTTCATTTAGAGATTACAAGGGTTCTTTCCCTCCATATCCTAGTTTTGGTAATTGTTACTTAAATACAAAGTAGCATTTTTTAAAAAACCCAAATTTCATAAGGCTGTCAAGAAAACGCATACAAAGGTTTGAAGGTTTGGGGGCCCTTAACTTTGGGGAAAAAAGGATTTGTTGGGGCTTAATCCCACATTCCTTTTCGGTAATTATTTGAAAGAGTATCGTGAAGTCTGCTTTTTTCTTCTGCTAAGCTGTGCTTTTTTGATCCTACTCGTAATTTTCTGAAATTAGTACGCTCGGGGCTTTGGGCGCCAATTGATTCGCAGCCGCGGGAGCTCGTTAGTGTTCTCGGCAGCACAGAACTGCTTTAGCGCGTCGAGCGGGCTTTAAACCAAACCCCCTCCTTCAAGAAAAGTTATGTTTACGACGGACATTGTTCCAAGAACGAGAACAGATTACTATGTTGGGGCGGAAGTACACGTTTTTTTACGCTCTTTTTTAGAAGCGGTATGCTAACTATTTATTTGTTTAATGGCACTGTCCCCCGGGCCCGGGACGTCGGCGCCATTGCTTTTGTACGTTCCGTTGAAAGAACAAGGGAAAAGCCGCATTGCTACAGCACCCCGGCGTTCAACCCTTTTTTTATCGCTGAAAGACACGTTGGTTACTTATTCCTCACAATGGGTGTCGGGAATGCCCTTGAACTCTCCCGCCGGCGCAAGGCACGTGCTGTAGGCAAACGCCGAGAGATGGGAATTTGCTTGGTCAGCGATGGCTGATGCGGAACGTGAATGGTATTCGCTACCTTACAACCGAGAACACGAACCAACATTTTCGCCACTGTCTGTCTGTTGATCAAGAAAGTCGAGATAGGATGTTAATTTATGACTCACCATGAGAATTCTTAAATTTCGTGCAGTGTTTCTAGACGTACTCGTACATCGTAATAAATGCTTAGTTTAGTATTGTGATAATTTAATAATTAAACTAATGTCGTTCATATTTAATAATCGATTCCGCTTGCAAGTTTGTGGAGCCATACCTCCATAAATGTATTTATAATAGTGTTGCAATGGTTGTAATAAAGAAATATAAAACCTTTGAAACGAAATATACGTATTGTCTCTTCTTTCGAAAATACTTCAAGTCATTGATTTAATAATTAAACTAATGTCGTTCATATTTAATAATCGATTTCGTTTGGTTGTTTTTGGGGCCCGATATAACCACTGGGTGAGTTCAGCTCAGATCCAGCATTCCACTGTCTCCGCAGTCTCTGCTGGATCTGACAGAGGTCGTAGGGTTCGAGTCCCGACGGGAGTGACTTTTCGACACTAGTTAGATTGGTCGAATTAGTCGTTGACTGGAGGAGAAATCTAACGCCCAACTGGTTTGATCAGTAGTCCTCCTGTTCCTCCGATCAATACAGGCGAATGCCAGAGCAGTACCTATTAATGGAACCAC
This sequence comes from Teleogryllus oceanicus, assembly GCA_964035755.1. Taxonomy (NCBI): domain Eukaryota; kingdom Metazoa; phylum Arthropoda; class Insecta; order Orthoptera; family Gryllidae; genus Teleogryllus; species Teleogryllus oceanicus. The sequence continues at coordinate 99,953,304 of CAXIVR010000005.1, read as the reverse complement.
GCTCGCGCGCGATCTTTCCTTGCTCTTCTCCATCTTAACCTCTCCCTTTACGCAAACATGCACTTACATGCTACATACCTGTGTGGTAGTGTAATAGGTAATAAACATGTCAAGCTTGTCCAGCCTTGTCCTGGCTGAGGTGGTGCCTCGCCTGAAGAGATGCCTGAGGAGGATATCCTCCGCAAGCTAACGTGTAGTTCGGCATCAGATTTCTCGTCCAGCGGGCAAGGAATCACCGCCAGCTTTCAGGATGAAACGCTCACTACACTAATAGCACTAACGAGCATAGCAGTTGACCAACCGGAAACATCAATCTATTGTAACCATAATAAATGCTTATAGCATTTAAGCTTCGATTGGTTCGTTGGTTTTTCGTGTTTCCGGGCCGTCAACTGCTTTGGTCATTAGTCCCGTTTGTGTAGTGCATGTTTTTTTCTCGGGAGATAGCGGTGATCTTCCCCCGCTGAATGGCGATATCCGGCGCCGACCTACCGTCGGCTAGTGGGGTTTCTCCCTAACCAGGACTCTCCCACCAGCGGGCACCGCCCCAGCCGAAGTTAAGCTCCCGACCGGTCTTCGGAATATGTGGTAGTGTATGTGTAGTGTATATTAGGGTAAGTGTGTGTATAAGGGGAGAGGATAGGACAAGGAAGAGGAAGGACGGATCGCACGCGGTCCGTGGCCCGTTTCGTAGGGTACTGCTCCGGCATTCGCCTGGTGTTGATCGGGAAACCACGAAAACTACCGATCAGACCAGCGGCCGCTAGGAATTCTCCTCCAAGCAGCGACTGAATTCGACCTAGCTGAAAGCTAGTTAGCAGTATAGCTCATAGTTATTTAGGACATATGTATCGTAAAATATTACATTAAGAGATTGAGAATTATCAAACGACACCGATTAATAATCAGTGGATATTATACAGCGTTTTATCAACTTTGTAAATACTTCAAAGAGATAAAATTTTCATTTAATTTTGACTATTCAAATCCTGCGAAAAGTAACATACAGATGTTCACAGTAGTTAAAGGAGGTCACGGATTAGTTTCAATTATTACCATTACCTAACTCGCTATTTTTGTTAATAGAGGGCACACTTGAATCACACTTCGTACGACACTGCTCTCTTTTCCAAAGTTTCACTTCAAGCAATCAAAGTGGGTATACTATTTAAGTATTAATTTGTTTAAATTACAAAAACTACCATTTATGCATGTATTTTGATCACCTGAAATATTAAAATGAAAATGAAATGAAAATAATGAAATGTTTTGGTCATGCTTGAGACCCCTATATCTATCTGGCCTTTAGCGAGTGATGCAGCCGATTGAAGTGCGTGAGACCGGTCGGGAGCTGAGATGTCCCGGCTGGGGCGGTGGAGAGTCCTGGTTAGGGGAAACCCCACTAGCCGACGGTCGGCGCGGGATCTCGCATCCAGCGGGAGAAGATCAGCGCCATCGCCCGAGAGAACATGCACTGCACTAATGGGAGTAATGACCAAAGCAGTTGACGCGCCCGGAAACAGGAAAAAATCAATGAATCAATTTACTGCCATATTTACTACTATGACATTTTGTTGGAAAAATGATTGGGGGTGATTGGGTTCCAGCGGTGACTCTAAGCAAGAGCGTCAACTGCCTCTTGATGAAGTGCGCGTGCCAGGTGGACCGGAGTGTTTGACGTCTCACTCGAGGGGAGGAGGCCGATGGTGGCGCGGCGTGAGCAATCGCTGCTTGCGCTGAATGCAGAAGGGCGAGAGGCCCTTCCGGCGCGGCCCGCGGGGGCGTGGCGGCGAGGGGCGGGGCAAGGGCAGGCGGGCGGATGCCGCCGCTTGCTCTCGTTAGCGACCGCCGCGCCGCCGCCCACCGCCGTGCGTACTACGCGCCGCTCACTCCTCTAACGCAGTGGCTCCCAGCCCGGGAGTGCGCACGCGGCCTTTAACGAGTGTGCGGCGACTGTAAATCAGACGGTTTCTTTAGGCAAAGATTCGATTCCTTTTAGGCCTAACTAGTGGCTTGCTTCTTTCTCGACAATTTCACTTCACGATATATTGTTGACAGTGATGCGCTCGCGAATACGAGCGGTTGTAGAAATTCGAACGTTTTTCTAGGACAAAGATTCGAGGTGATTCGAGGTGATATAACTAGGTATAGGTGTACATTCTTTTGTATTTCATTCACAGTGGCGTGACGCGAATAGCGAGCTAATGATGATTACGAATACTTGCTCGAGAATAGCAAATATGAGCAGCTCTAAAAATCAAACTTTTTATGTTGAAGAGTCGAAGTGATTTGAGACTTAAATAGTGACTTATTCCTTCCTCGGCAGTTTAACCTCCTTCGTTCACAGTGAAGGTTAAAATGAATCGAATTTTTAATTATATTGTACTTCGAATATCAGGCAATTAGTCCGTAGGTCATAACGGAACCAATCCCTAACTGACTGAAAACTGCTTAGTCACTCACTGTTCGCGCAATTTTGATTATGATGGAGTTTTTATTTGAAAAGTGTAAAAAGTAGAAAGAATTTTAAAATATTTGAGTGAAGAAATCAGTAATGTATTTCATAAGTAGGAAAATCTATTTCAATATTTTATTACCAGGCGTGCGAGTGGGCTGGGCGCGCACCTGTTTTTCACGTGCCTGATCCTTTTGTTGCGCAGCATTGGTCTCGTTACCGGTGTCTGTAGCGGTTCCAACAGGGAATTAGGACGCCTTGTGTCGGCCGTCGTGAGCTTCGCCCTGTGGATTTGGCTCGCGATAATTGGACGTTGCAGGTGGCGTCTTGGTTTAACTCGAACGTCAAAGATTTAAGAAGCGACGCCAACAATAACATACAGGATGAGTCACGTAACTTTAGGCACCTGCTGTAACTTTTGAACGGTTGAATTTATTTCAATGCAGTTTTCACGAAAGTTCGTGAGAGAATTGGACTAATTGACATGTGTATTCATTTATATTTATCACGTGTATTTTACGAGATATTTGAGGTAACTTTGTTTTTTCAAGTGAAACTATACTATTTTTTCAATGTATTATGACGAGCGTAAAAGACGAATTCAAATATAAATATTGTCATATGTTAGACAAGCATTTTTTGAGTAAATTTGATTTTTTTCAACTCTTATTTAACAGATTTTTGGATGAAACAGTCCACCACACAAGGTCACGCAGCGCTCCACCAGCAACGGGCGCTCGGGGAAGGGAAGGGATCTTAGAATTTGAAGATACAAAACATATTCCAAACATTCACAAAGCTGTTGCAATTTTCCTGAACTCAGCTTTCCATCCCTCTGCATTTTCAGATTTTTTGTATTAATTAACGATTGTATTGAAAATACGGATTTGTCATGAGTAGTATGTATTGAAATTACATTTGAATATATGTATATGGAGGTCTCCAGCTATGAGAAAATCTATTTATATTTAATTACTGTTCGATGATACATTATGTGCATCTAATTATTACTTGTCGGAATCGGGAACATTTTGCTTTTGAGGATTTGTGCGAAAGTCATAACACTCTTATTTTTAAGGAGTTTGTTTTTGTGCTTTGGAAGTCTCATGTTTCTACTGTGATAAGCCAAGAACTTGATTTAGTTTTAATGATAGAATCGACCTCCAGCATTAGTAAATAGAGGATTGTTTGCAAACTCGGAAGTCAAAGAATACGCGTTCTTGGGACAACCGACCAACAAAGTTTGATATTTCATGCTTAATGTCATTGCGCTGTGCAAATTGACACAGCCCCGAATATTTTAAATGAAGGTTGGGAAAGGGCATTGATAGCCTTGATCTTTTAGAAGGACGCGAGAATTCATTCTCTACAAAAACAATGAAGCGAACACACGTAAGCTCTTGGTGAGGTGCGAACGGATTTTCAGCATAGGCTGGGTATTATGTAAATGATAGTGAGGCGGGCATTAATGATGTTTGATATTTGAGAGCTTGGTATTGTGTTAATTGTAGAATTTAATTGTAATTGGAAATTTTATTAATGTAGTTGGAATTTCAAGAAATAGACTCAGTGTTTCGAGGAGATGTATATTAGGTAGTTCCTAGATGGAAGGATTTTTCAATAAGTAGCTGATGTAGTCAGTTTATGAGTAGGTGTTTCATAGAAACACAGAGAAAGTCGCGACTGTGTATTAATTTTTGGGGAAATATTACGTCCCATTAATAGCAAATCGTTGAGGCCATTCTGGAATACTTTTTAGTTTAGACAAGGACGCGAGAATTGGTATACCAAGGATTCCATGAACAACATTCTGCTAGTCAGCCGAGAAGTCATTTGTCAAGATCTCATAGTAAACGTATGAACGTATATTCAAACCTGTACGGGGTTTTAATGTTCCACATTGAAAATAATTCTCATGAGATCAAAAGAATTTGTAACTATGTAAGAATAAATGTTAATTTTTATTGTTAAAAAGGTAAATTTTATTGTTCCATCAATCTAATAATTGGTTTCAATCAATAGAACTTCCAGGAATCGTGATTCTGTATAGAATAGCAGGTCCACAGGCAACAGGTAAGGAATAATACGTTGTATATCGAACCCATGATTAAATTGGAAGTAAATTTAGTAAATTAGTATTAACATTGAAAGAATTTGGAGCATAGCAGGGCAACGGTACAAATAACAATATTTATGTATATCGAACCCATGATTAAATTGGTAGTATATATAATAGTTATATTTTTCTTTCAAAATTTCGACTGAATTGATGCTGAGGCATTGATATCTCGTTTGTTACTTTGTATACGCGGAATGCAATGATAAGAAGAGGAATGTTTCACGGATGACGGAGAAGAAAGTTATGCTGTTGACGATTTGGGAGGAGACACCGGTTTTCGAGATTTCCATCCGACTTCGGAAGAGACGTCTGAGAATATCCATAAGTCCTTATTCAAGCCAATGGTTAGACGTAAACAAAGTGGTCATACCTATTTGTGGTGGGAATTTGATTATTAAACTAATAAGCCTGAATTTAAGGCTTTTATTCATTGAAAGATTTTTCGTTTACCCCAAACCTAGGATTCGTCATCTGAAAGATCAGAATTCTGTTTGCTGCATCACTCATCTCTCTTGTATTTAAAAACTAGATGTATTAGAGGTACTTCTAAGCAGGCGCAAGTTAAATCTTCTGTATACATGAGCCCTACACAAATTCAATGATGTTTGATTAAGCTCTTAATAAAAGTGCTTCTCCAATTAAAGAAAAGTATCAAATTTTCCTTCTATCAATATAAATGGTTGATATGATTTATGAATATATGTGGTATAAATGACTTAAGTTCTGTATTTGAAACAAAAATATATTGTGGAGTTTTTCAGGATTCGACTATTAAGGCTACTGAGACTACGTTTGTGATGGATGCGTTTCGATATGATCGCACTATTGACTTCCCTGAGACTCACGATTATTCTATTAAGTGAAATATCGATATTGAAATATTATACAACCTTAGAATTTCTAAACGTAGACAAAGGATTTGAATATTGGGTGCTGTTAGGCTAGTCATACCAGGAAAGTTGTGCAGTTCCGTTGACACTGTCCACCACACCACTGATTACTCCTACCACAATGTAATCTTGTCGACGCACAGTACGTCTTCACGGAGCATTGAGAGTGCGCTAATTTAAAGTGCCCACCGAGCAGTAGAAATTTGATTTACGATATTACTTTTCATTCAACAGTTTTATTTGAGATAAATTATTTCAACGTGGAAATGACTTGACTTGAAATTTTTGTGTCCAACTTACATGACCGTCAATTTTTTAATCACTGATCATCATCGTTCTGTTCCCTACCAATTCAATTAATCGATGTTTTCATTTAGCACATATAACGGAGCAAAGAGTTAACTGTTCGAGACATCAAAAGTAATCATCAAATGTAAATGTAGAGACATCAAATGAGACATAAATGTAAATGTAAATGTAGAGACATCAAATAAAGACATCAAATGTAAATGTAGCTCACTATGCGCACGTTTTCTGAACTTTCCTTTGCTTGTGGTAGTAGAGCTTAGGGTGAGTTTCTATTTTGTTAACAATACAGAAAAATCAAATCTGTTTGTTCCTTTACTGTTCAAAATTAGTTTTCTGTAATTTTGCAACGAAAATATCTGGTTTTGAAATGTTAATCTCTCGCTTTTTTAAATTTATTATTATTATTAATATGATTTTTCATCTTTCAACTATTAATAGTTAAATTGTTGGAAGGATTCTGAAACTCAAGAAAGCGTGCAGATGATTTTCTCCCCATACGTCACATACAGTTTTTGACTGTTTTGACATAAATAAATAAATAAAAATGCTTTAGATGTTGGTTGTGCAGTCAGCGAAGTATAATAACTGAAAGATTGAAAACTAATTATACGCTTTGGTTCTTTGAAAAGCCACACTCGGCATTAAAGAAAAAGCTGAAAGAGACTTGTTTTCGTAAGATTTGCGAATAATGCGTCAAAGCTTGTTAAGTTTCCTTCTCTACGTTTTTATATTTATTTTCGTACAACAATCGTAGAACATTTGAAATTTATACTGACTTTCTAACTTCATTCTTTTGAAATTCTCCAGATTGTAGGTCAACTTAAAGCATTCAAAGTTAAAACTAATTGTGCGAAACACCACATACTTTCTCATCCGTATTTTCACGCAAAATTACCTGAAAATTACTCAAATTTTCGAAATATTGTACTTGAGTTTATTTCAAATCTTTCTTTAAGGAACAGATTCCATTTAGGAAAACATCTTAATATTCATAATTGTAGTTGTAGGAAGAGGTCTAAAAATGTTGAATTTTGCAATTTTCAGAAACGTCAGAATTCTCAATGAAACTCTAGACCTACTCCATTCTCTTAAACGTCCTTCATGCTATACAAAATAAAAATGTAAAACGATGGAACCACTTTTCAAAATTTTGAAAATTTCCCAGGGACGTCGCTTAAACACCCCACCAAATTAATATATCATTTTCTAAATGCAAGAAGCCGTGTATCAAATAGATTGATTAAGGAATACTGATTTTGGATAAAATTGGTTGAACGGTTTAGCCGCTTGGTTTAACCACGGACGGACGGACGTTTTGGCGTCATTCGATTTTTCGGTATCAAGGACCCACAAAACATGGATTCTGGATACACCATGTGTTAAGAGGGTTTCTGTTGCATCTGAATTTTTTCGTTATCTGGACCCGGCAATATGAGTTATTCTGCCGAAAATTCGCCGTTTTTTTCGCGCAGCATTACATAACTTTCTCTTTCTGCGAAATCGCAAGCGAAAAAGTAAAAAGATTTCGAGAGAATTGCGAAAAACCAAATATTGATTTCAAGGACATTAATTTTGAATGGATTTTTCAATAAGGATAATAAAGGGTAGTTTGCAAACGCTAGCTGCCTTTTATTACCAATTCTTCCATGCTTTCGTCCAGTATTTATCTGGCCAAATTTGAAGATGCATTAATATGAAAACTGAATCCTTTGAAAAGCATCTGAATCCCTCTGAGAGCAAACAAAATAATGTTGTCTCTTCAACTAAGTACACTTCAGAATATTTCTTATAAAACAGCATGTTAGGAAACGAAAGGCAAAATTCATTAAAAGAGCCCAAGACTATCATTCCTAGTTACTAAAGTGTAGATGTTTATATCTTGGTAATATATGTAGGGTAGGATTTAAAAATTATTTATCAGATATTGGTTTCGATAGCAAGTCTATTTCAATGAACAAACAAGTAAACAAATGAATCGATGACTGTGCAAAATTTAAGGAGCCATTTATTACTATGATTGAACCAATAAAATCTATTAACATCTAAATGAGTGTAACCATGTCCATAAGTTTACGAACTATTATATACAGCAGACCTCGACGTAATAAAACGAAATATATATTAAGCAGTTTTAGACTAAATTTTGCTTCCATTCGGACTATATTTTATTTCAATGTTAAATTGATGTGGTTTGATTTTTTTAATTATAAGAACTCTGATGAGATTGAACTAGAGGATTGATATTGATGATCCAGATGACTGTCTTAGAGGATACAAATTATCGAAATTGATGAACAAGTGAGATCATTTATGTTCTGAAATTTTCTGCGATTTTGTATTGTGTAACAAATACGCCGTGAACGAAGTAAGAAAACATGTTATCTAATGCAAATTAATACATCGTTTGTCTCCTTTCGAGAGGACTCGGCATGCGCCCTGCCAAAGCGGAAGAGTTTGTTTTCCTCCCGCAGAAGGACCAATGGCTTCGCTTGACCACAGGAGGCAGCTCGATGAAGATGGATGACCTGCGAGCTGACGTCATTCGAATGTAGCTACCGATGCGTGAGAGACGCGCCCGGCGGTGACATCCTCTCGGCCCGTTGGCGAGCAAACGACCGCCGAAAAAGACAACGATACAAACACTTTCATTCAGTGAAAACAATCTGATGAAGCTTTTTATTTTTTTTTTTAAATTTATTTTCTTCCTGTTCAGCAGTTTTGCCTTTCAGGGGTTTGTACATTTTTATTTGTAAACATAACGTTTGGGCATTCACGTTTGAGCATACAACCTCTCACTCTTTGTATCTATACTAGCTAATTTACAGGATTTAATTTTATATTTCTAATACTTACAACTAAACAATTTGAATACAATACACAAATTTACATACATTATACATTCTTAAATCTAGATACACTCTATATATACATTGCGATGAAGATTTACAAATTTAATACATATTTATGGGGGTTTTAACATATCTTTGGGATACTGAGCGAATTCTTTTGGGATTGTTTAAAGTTTTCCATTGTGAATTTTGTACTGCAACGAGAGGATGAAAGAAGAGTAAAAAAATGTTACAGTTTTTTCTTATATGTTCAATTAGGGTTCTATTTGAGTTCCTTGAATATGTGTATTTGATATGAACCAAGGAGGTGACGCTTTGATGAAGTATTTCTACTCAACAGGGGAGGGGAGCAAAAACGATGTCAGAGTTAACGTAATGCATGCGCTTGTCGTATTTTAACTTCAGTAGAAATGTGATTTTATTCCCTCGTTTGTCATTTTATGTTATCCGTGGTCTCTGCGGTAGATTGAAAACAAAATAAAGGAACAAAACCATTTAGAAATATTGAGCCTTCGCGCTTATAACCTGTATTTGTATTGTATTCTGTCAATCAACATACTTTACTGGCAAACTCACGTAAATAAATGATGTGTAATGCAGAACCCTTTAGATAATTTTAACGTACACATGCATGCGCATCTGATTGGCGTGGTTACATGTCTCCCTAAACATTTTCAAAGGGGGCACCTAACATTATGTAATAAACTAGTTGATTTCCGTAAGTAATTTCGATCCCTGATTTCAATATGAAATTAATCGCATTTATTAATTCTACCATTAACGTTATAATAAATAATTCTACTATATTTTCTTTATTTATCAGTAAAATATGCCATGTATAAAAATAATGGTAAAGCAGGCCCATAATGTGTAGTGAGCCCTTTTCTTGTTTTTAGACTGCTCCGCCTGTGAACGTACATTTGACGTCTCCGAACAAACATATTTGTGTGTATTAAGAGAGTTTCACTAGAGTGTTTTGATGTTGAATGATAGGCAGTTAAGCAGAAACAACGAAACCTTCCTTTGAGAGGATTCAGGTAGATGAGTAAAGCAAACTATGGCAAACTCTGACTTGAAAGTATCGAGTATTGTCACTTCCAATGTTAAGAACTCATGATAACAAGTATGAAGCTATTGTGATGAAAATACGATAATTTCATTCAAAATTTCAAGCACGCGTTCCACATTAATTTGACAACAAGTTAATATAAGAGTTAAAAAGAATTCTGCGAATGTCAATCGTATAATGATCGGTGTGGCTTCAGTTAGCGCCACATTCAAGGAAATAAATGAACTTGAAAAATATAAATCTTTGGCGAGTTACTTAAAACTATATTTGGGTACTAATTACTTTTCTTTAAACATCCTTTATAATAAAAATATTTTAATTATATTTTGTTTTTCCACATGATTAATCACAAGTTTCTTTATGAAGAGGAAACTACTTTAGGCTCTTGTGTAATGCCATATGCTTCTTGAGAGGCTTACATGTTCATGCAATATTGCAAAAAATTTGAAACATTTGTATATTTGTTGAAGTACTACCCTCTCCTTTGATTAATTTATCGATATTTGGTCATTTGTCCTCACAATACTATTTATGGAAGAAAGTTGAACAAAAATAAAAGGAACCCAATCGAATATACCAAAATCTGCTTTACTATACAACACTGCATTCAAAAAAACACTTTTTCTCCATATAAAGTTGGGCTAGAGGCATTCCTTAATACATTCTTACAGACCAGTAATACTTCTAAGTTAAAAATTCAAATCTTTACAAGAAAAATTGAGATGCCTGAAATTATGCCCAAATTTTCTTGAATTGAATATTCACCTTCATATGTTGTCGTATTTGTCGCAAGTTACATTTCCACAGTTTACATTCCACAGAAGGAGAAAAACGTTCACAATACACAAATATCTAATAATAGAGGTAAAGAAGAATGAAGTGTCATAGGGCAATGAAGAAACTCTGAAGTAACAACATTTAAATAAGCAAATACAAGATACAAGATCATCAAGATACAATCCAAAGGGCAGAAGCTTCTTCACAATCCTGATAGTTCCAATGTATTGATAAAAACTGAAATGTACTCTTCTAAAATGAGAAATAAGAACAAAGAAATTAAAGCAACATGTACTTTCCACATTACTACACTGAACAAGTACATAGGCACAATTGCACAACAATTCATTAATAACCTCTAGATCCCAGCAGTTTTGATGGCCACACATTCTCCTTCACAAGACACTATCTTAAAACTTGAAAACACCTTCTTAGATCTAATAGATCTATCACTTTGAGCAACCTTAAAGAGCATTAATATTAAGTTTATAAAATTAGTAAACTGGATATGTACATCAGGCATATCTATAAAGGAAAAAAATGTAAATGAAATAAATGGAGAGCATATAATCTACATGCAAAAACAGAAACCCAGCACCAGCATGCATTCAGAGTACTCACATAACCACAAGTGCATGTGCACCCTGCTTTATAAGTGCATTATTGATTTGTTTTTATGTTACATACAGACTATATTTTTGAATTTCAAATGTTAGATAATGTTTTAAATTCTTACAAATTAACTTCCAATAACATAACTATTACAACTAAAAGAATTTTTAAAATCCCACCAAAGGTGAACTTCTCTTCAAAAAGCAGAGGAATGAACTGTAATTTCTATGCAGAAGAGTCTTCACTCACCTGTAATTTTTAAAGTTATATTACTAGAAGAATTTAGGAATACTTCTCTAGTATAGTAATAATAAAATTGAATTTTCTATGTTAATACAATTCCAGCACTTGATAAAGCAAGTTAATCTAAGTCTATATAACTAAATGCAATTATGAATTTACTGTGTATATAAATTAACTGCACTTCATTTCATACATATAATCATGATCTGGAGGTTCAAGGGCAGCACTTCAAGTATTGAAAACAAATTTATCTTTGTGAATATTTCTCAATTTGATTTTTAAAAACATCAAGACATTTTTTCTAACAGCTATGTTAAGAAAGACAGCTATCAGTGCAAACAATAAGAAAAACATATGTTAACTGGCTCTCATTTTGAAACATTTCCTATTATCTTATTACTATTCAAATTTTACAGAAACTACGCAATTTCTTCTCCTCAACAGATAAACAAAACAATTATTTCATACAAAATTAAAATTTACAGTCATTACAGAACTTTATTTCAAATAGAATTTTTTCCCACTAACATTTTGGTTCTTTGACATATAGGGTGTCTGGAAAATAATGAAGATAATGCACTAAAAAGCAGCATATGATGCACATTCCTTTTAACACTGATGAAGATATTGCTGAAGAATAGCAACATTGAAACCGCAACAAAAATTCCACATGTCAGTAATTCCAGAACAAGAGAACTTCAAAGAAATACATAGTGAACTTTGTTACTATTCTCATAATCAAATATGAATATATTTGAAAGGGAATTTCTTCAAGTTTTGTTAGGAACATTTAGATCCAAAGGTTGGAGTACTTCAATTTTCAATAAAAGTTCTAAAACTTGGCTTATAATGAATATTACTAAAACATATTGGTTTCACTAATAAAGATGTGTGCACATCATTTTTAAAAAATTATGATTCTTTTTATTCAGGTTTCTATATAAAGAAATATTCCAATTCTTTTCATATAACTACCATATTACCACAACACGTGATGTTCACTTTCTTTCATCACATAATACAATTTGAAATTATGAAAGTTAAATGCACATCTGCGAAAACCGGCGGCGCTTTCAGAATTGCGAAATTCGAATTAGTGTAGAAGATATGAGCATTTAAAGATAATCCTGATTTCTGGCTGAAATCGCAAACTTTAATCGACCCCCCCTGTTGAATTTTTCAAATTTCGGCCGGAAATCGATTCTTCTGAAAAGTAGCGTCCTTACTCCTAATTTTATAAGGAATTCAATGGTAATGATCATTTTTGTATCCAAGTCTTCGTTTTCGGCAAATTTGCGAAAATGTTCGAAAATACGCCATTTTCCAAATCGCGCTCAAGTACCAGTCATCAAGCAAAACAAAGAACAGTACTCCTCCTCTGCAGTTAAAATGTCATCGTCGTAGAGCGAATAGTTTAGGAGATACAGGCAGTCAAAGATGAGAGTGTTGTAAAAATGTTGAAAAAATATACCGAAACAAAAATGGATATGTATGGAAGCCGATTTTTTGTCCGATTGAAACAAACGAACATTTTTCTGAAAGCTGACAATCTGCGAAAACCAACGTTCTTTTAGAATTGCGAAATTCAAATTAGTTTAGAAGATATGAGCATTTAAAGATAATCCTGATTTCTGGCAGAAATCGCAAAATTTAATCGACCCCCCCTGTTGAATTTTTCAGATTTCTGCCAGAAATCGATTCTTCTGAAAAGTAGCGTCCTAACTCGAAATTTTATACCGAATTCAATGGTAATGATCCTTTTTCTATCTATGTCTCGGTTTTCGGCAAATTTGCGAAAATGTTTGAAAAATACGCAATTTAAGGCCAAAATGCTATCTATATTGTCGCCGTTCATTTATGACCTCCGTGCTCAATGTACCAGTCATCTAAAACCAAACAAAGAGAACAGTACTCGTCATCTGCAGTGCAAATTTCAGCGTCGTAGAGCGAATAGTTTAGCAGATACATCCAGTCAAAGATGACAGTGTTGTAAAAAAGTTGAAAAATTTTAGCTAAACAAAAAAAGCATCTGGAAGCCGCATTTTTTTCCTCGATTGAAGTAATCAAAAGTTTTTGTGAATGCCGACAATTCGCTGAAACCGGCTGTGCTTTCAGAATGGAAAAAATCGAATTTGTTTAGAAGATACGAGCATTTAAAGATAATCATGATTTCGGGCCAAAACCGCAAAATTTAATCGACCACCCCCCTGTTAAATTTTTCAGATTTTGGCCGGAAATCGATTCTACTGAAAAGTAGCGTCCTAACTCGAAATTTTATACCGAATTCAATGGTAATGATCATTTTTCTACCCAAGTCTCGGTTTTCGGCAAATTTGCGAAAATGTTCGAAAAATACGCAATTTTAGGCCAAAATGCAGTCTATATTGTCGCCGTTCATTTATGACCTCCGTGCTCAATGTACCAGTCATCTAAAACCAAACAAAGAGAACAGTACTCGTCATCTGCAGTGCAAATTTCAGCGTCGTAGAGCGAATAGTTTAGCAGATACAGCCAGTCAAAGATGACAGTGTTGTAAAAAAGTTGAAAAATTATACCTAAACAAAAAAGTGCCTGGAAGCCACATTTTTCGTCTGATTGAAGTAAGCGAAAGTTTTTCTGAATGCCGACAATCCGCTGAAACCGGCTGTACTTTCAGAATGACGAAAGTCGAATTTGTTTAGAAGATACGAGCATTTAAAAATAATCGTGATTTCGGGCCATAACCTAAACAAATAAGCGTCTGGAAGCCTCATTTTTCGTCCGATTGAAGTAAACGAGCAACACACTCACACGGTACACCTAAATCAACACACTCACACGGTAAACCTAAATCAACACACTGACACGGTAAACCTAAATTAACACAACTCTAAATACTTCCGTTCATCATCTCTAAAATACTTTCTTTCCAAATAATTTTCTCACGTTTACTCTTCCTTCTCCATCATTTGGTCTTATCCATACTGAATTTGATTTTCTATTCTCAAACATTTTCTAACCTCCCTATTTAGATTCTTCAAGTCCTTGGCATTGTCAACCAATAATACAACCTCATCCGCAACAAGGCGGCCCCTCGCATTCATTATTCAGCGGGTGTAATCGCTAATATTTACATTACTGACAAATTGTTCGCATTATGGTGTTTATGAGAACATGTGCTTTAAATAATATCATATGAAATTTCTGGAAAACTCAATCGTTTTCTGTCGTTTCTCAAAATTTTCTCAAAAACGGTTCCAAACTTTTTCTTAAAATTTATTGCAGCTTTTTTCGTAGTTTTCGTGCAATAGTGCATGCAATATATGCAATTTTAAAAAATTCCAAAAACAAGATTTTCTAAAAAACGGCTCCAATATTTTTTCATCACATTTTTCCAATGGCTACTTCTAATTGCACTGTTTAATATGACGTAAAATTCACTTTGGTGTATTTTTTGTTTTTTCAAAAATCACACAAATGTACTTTTTTAAATATCTCTCCGCCATTAATATACTGCACATTTCCGTCGATTTGTATACTGTCACATCCGCCGGCCGCTATAGCTCAATTGGCTGTTAGATCACCAGTTCCGCTTTTACTCCTGGGATGGAAGAAAGAGGGTTGCTAGGAGTTGTTCTTGCTAATAAGAATTAACATAATGACTCGAAAACATTTAAATTTATTTCTGACTCCTGTTAAAAAGTTACATAAAAAAAGAAAACACCCTACCTAATTTAAGAACATGATTGCCCAGTCGTGGCAACGCTTACAAAATCTGAATTGTGTTATAGCAAAAAGTTCATGTTGCGCTTGAAGAGCGAAGAATGATAATACCCAATAGCGTGGGTTTTTTTTTTCCGATACGACAAATTGTACCGGGATGTCTCGTATGCAGCAGATGGACCTGTCAGCTGGGCGCCCGCAAGTTTCGTTGACCTCAGGCGGCGGCGCCGGCGGTGGCGGCTCCGAGGGTTACATCCTGGGCGCCAAAGGACAAAGGAAGCCTCGTGTCAGCAGTGGCAGCAGGCAGCGGCGGTGGCGCCGGCGGTGACGGTCAAAACACCCGCTTCAACTCGTCTCGTCCAAATGGTGGCCTCCGCGTCGAGTCGTGGCGAGTTCAGATTTCTCTCGCGAGTCTCAGCATAGGCGTACGATTCAGTGCAGTCAGCAAGTTCTCTCTGTTCTCATAACTTGGCCCTATTGCGCGGAAGTCAGAGTCGAATATCAAACTCAACAGAATAACTTTCCCAAATCGAAAGATTAATTCGCCAAGCACGGCGTTCTTCTTGAAATCAACGTTGAGCCCGCCTCTCAGCGCTCTCGGATTGAATCGGATGTTCGCCTAGCACGACGTTCTCCTAACGTACTAATAATAAAATACTATTCATTCAGAAATGATTTAACGATATTCATGATGCCTAGTGCATTTAGCAAATTCAGGATAAAGGAAATAGAATTTTGGTTTGGCATTCTCCTTCTACTACAGATTTTATTGTATAGTATTGCTAACAAAATAGCAACCCACACTCATGGCTCTATTCCTACCACTACTAGCCAAAAAAGAGCTCAACACATTATGTGCATAGTCAATGCATTATTAATACAAAAACTTCAGTGCATAGAGGAAATCAAAAACAGAACTCCGTGTACGGGAGGTGTAGGCCCTATACTGCACCCTGTACAGCACCCAGTAGGCCCTATACACGGATACTACGCATTAAATTCAGTGGCATTTTCTTTGCGTGTGCAAGTCTTGTGTCAACGCCTACTAAGGAAACAAAAACTCATTTATTCCTTGAATTTATTTAGATTTATTTCATTTATTCGGTCTTCCATGAGATGGGCGTCATGTAGATCGGCAGCAGCGCATCCCGTGCATCGCAGGCAGTGCTGAGTGATGCTGACGCCGTTGACGATTGCCCTCAATTGCGTGGTCAGACGGAAGAGCAGACCTGGTGACTGAGTCTCGCCACGTAAAATAAGGCATTCAATTCACTAACGTCTTCCAGGTTAGATCGGGGCGGCAGCGCATATTGCGAGACGTCCCCCACTAAGGACAAAGCGTGTCAAAGCACGGCCCATCTTCCAGAAGGTGGATGGTCCGAGCGTTGGATCGCTTTTTAACGGCGCCTGTCGGAGACCAGTGACCGGTGTGAATCTTCCCTGTTGCGCGTTGAAGCTTTTAACGATACTCATAAAATTAATGTTACTTGACATCACATTGCCAGATGACAATAAACAATTAAAATCTATTCACAAGTTTAAGGAGCAAGTAAAATATTTTTTGCTGCATAATTGTTTCTGTACAATTAGATGCTATTCTATCAAAAAGAAAATGAGCATAATTATTTTGACCATAACATTTTAATAAAAATTGATTGGCACAATTGTACTGTATAATTTTAAAGGAATAACTAAATATAAAACAATGTACTAGCTTTTGGGACAATGACTCAATTGCGGTTTGTTTATTTTTGTCCAGTTTCTTTGATCCAAGTGAGCAAGTCCTGAGATGATCCTTGGTATTTGTTTTCTCACATAAATGTAGTTCATCAAGCACATGTTCTGTTGATCTCTCCTTTTGCTGATTGGACAGTGGGTTGTTTTTATGTTAACAAATAAATATCATAGAATGAAATCTATGGTTGTTTATCTATACAAATAAGTTTTCTGTAACCCAAGAACAAACATGTCTGTTTCAAATATTATTTAACCATGCTTTGTTGGCCCTTTTATTCATCATTCCAATTATGTAAGACTATGAAGAGGTTGTGGAGCTGAAGAAAAAAATATGCAGATTGTACTTTTCCCCCAAATATCAGTTTCAGTTCCCCAGTAGTTTCTTTTTACCAAAATAACAAATAAAATAAAATATGGAAGAAAACATTGCTTTATATTTATTGTACTCGTGTTGGAACATAAATATATGATTTGAAAGTCAATGAAATTCAGCATTAAATATTAAATTGGTTTGATAAAGTTGCAGTTGTTTCAACAAAAATATGATTGAGTCACAGAAATGCATTGCATCTCTTGAAGACAGTTTACATTGAACTACACACCTTTTGTACAACAATGAAAGCGAAAGGAAAAATAAAGAAAAAAATTAAAATTGCAATTTTTCTTGTGAATTCGTTAAGTACTTTCGTAAATATCAATGTATTGAGTACAGAAAAATATATTTTTTATAAAGTAACTTTATTTGATTAGTAGCAAATAAATTTGATCATAATAAATAAAAACTTTAGAATTAGAAGTGATTAGCCATAAAATAAACTTTTGTTTTTTTGTCAAGTAAGATCCTGTCTATCTTTAGAATATCTTTATGAATAGCTGTGTGATGTTTCAAGGATATCTGGATGTTGAAGGTTGATCAGCATTTATTGAGATAAATAAATTATTATGTTGTTAAAATAGAGAATATTGAGATCATGGCAATCCACACTACAAGGGTTACTGGTGCTGAATTAATGATAATCTGAGGCCAAACACCAGAGGCTAGGATTAGAGGCTAACCTTGCTAAAATACAAGAATCATGCAGATGTTAACAAATACAAAAAGCACAGTCCTGTAATCCTTGATTCAAAACACCTAATATACATCCACTGCCTTGTACATTCATTTATGAAGTCCTTGGGTTTGTAAAGAAAAATCAAACAAACAACAACACACCTTACAAATTTAACTCAAGCTTACACTCATACACAACAAGTAAAGCATACATCCTTGTCCAACTAATGTTTACAAGCACATTATGTGAAAAAGGTACATTATCTACAGAAATACAACACACCTGAGTGACATATCTCGATTACACAGCTTCAGAATAAACTCAAACACTTCCTTTGGCAAAACCTTTTTGTTGGGTTCAGGAATACCTCAGTGACTAATATATGCAATCTATTTTCAGGTGCTACAGGTGTAGAATTAAAAAACCTCCCTCCTTCTCCTCACCATTTATGTTTATAAAGAAGTTTGAGGCAGGGGAGTTAATATCTTCCTGACACCACACAAGATCAAGATTTATCTCTGTGATGTGTATTTATAAGTCAGTCAGTCCGAAGAGCACAAGGCCAAAATTATAGTATCACAGAATAAAATGTCAAGGATTATCATCTTTTACCCAATACCTTCAGTGTTTAAAACATATAAAATAATATTTTATGATTGATACATAAAATAAGATTTCTTCATTATTAAATGTGGTGTATACAATTTATTGAAAAAGTTAGTTGAGTAATCATAAAAAATGGCAATTCAAAATAAAAAATGATAAATATTTACAAAATTTGATAAGAAAATGATAATATTTGTGTGGAGTAAATGTGTCATTTTTGTATAGAAAAAATTCGTAAGCTTGACCAGAATCTTTGTCCACTGAAAATTTCAATTTTTGAAAATAATTTTCTTCATAATGCACCTCTTGCCTTGCACCTCTTCATAATGCACCTCTTCTTCATAATGCACCTTCTTCCCTAACATTAAAGGATTAATTCTACTCTTCTACAATTCTACTCTTCAAAAATAGAAAAATATTTCAGATTCTTTTGTGGTTATATTGAATTCTTTAGATACATGTAATTTTAAGATCTTTTATTAATCCTTGTTTAACTAGCTTGGTGGGTTTTATTTTCATATCATATGAAGCTTACAAGCTATTATGTAGTACATTGAATGATATGTCTGGTATGTGTTTTTGGCATTTGTAATAAAAACTTTAGATGACAGAGGTTTTGTTGATGTGTTTGTGACCTATTGCATATCTCTGGATTTCCTTTTGCTTTTCCTCTGTATTTCTCATGGTTAAATTTTTATTAATAGACTCACGGAGGATTTGAATTTGAATTACAAATATTTCTTCCTCTTTTTTATTTTAAACTAAGAAATGTCAATTTTATCATTGTTGACTTATCATTGTAAACATTTCATTACAGAAAATAATTGTGAATTAAAAAATGTACTGCCACATGAACAATTAAATTTGTTTTTAAGAAAGAAGCATGAAGACAGGAAGATCTTTTTCAATTGTAGAAAACATTTTGCAACTCAAAAACATTAATAATTTGAAAAGAAAATGATCATATTTGTGTGGAGTAAATGTGCCATTTTTGTATTGAAAAAATATGTAAGCTTGACCAGAATCTTTGTCCATTGAAAATTTCAATTTTTGAAAATAATTTTCTTCATAATGCACCTCTTGCATACTCCACTAATATTAAACTAAATAATAACATAATTCTTTTTTGGTAACTATTTACAGAGTCAACAATACAGTATATTTGGATAGAAACTATTGTAAATAAAAACTGTAACAATATTACATACAAACTACATAAATATTTTATAACATCAAGCAGCATAATTTTGTGATATGTATTTTACCTATAATTACAATACATTTGGCAACTGATGACTTATATTTGTTTTCCATTTTATTGCTTATTTGTAAGTATAAAAAACAAACCTTCATTGTGTTTAATGATCAGATTAGCTCGGACAGGTGTCAGAGAAAAAATATAACATGAGCGAAAAGGAAAAAATCGTGCGATACGGTTATAAAGGAGTAAAATGTCACAGGTTCCCATTGGTGAGTACTTTCGATTCTAGACTGACGTCACAAAAGAAGTGCGAGTCGGCGACCCGAGCTTTCGTGGGAGGTGACACCGGCCGCCTTCACTCAGTATCTTGTGGTCTTGCTAAGAGACGTGAAGTAGAGACGTGACACGAAGTCGTAGACGTAAGGTAAGAGACGAGTTTTCTCGCGAAAAATCATTTTCGTATTACTTCTACGTAGCGTAGAGTCAATATTGTAATGCTACAATAATAAACAGCAATTTTTCGACAGTAAAGAATTAATTTTTCTATACTGTGTACGTTATGTTGTCACAATTCACATTTTGTAGGCTGTATGCCGAAAAATTCGTAACGGCAAAACGTATGTCCGTGAACATTGCTATGATCTAAACTATACACAGGATTTTCATCAATTGTGATATTCTTCTTTTGATCTAGATTAATTGGTATATGCTTAGGTAATAGAACTTTGCTTTTTCTAATATATTTTATTGTAAGAATTAAAAAGCAGGGACTTGGAAAATTTTGAGAGAATTGTGTAAACAGTTCAGGAAAACTGGATTTAAGTGATTATTGATGAGCCTATGCTTTTGTTTTGCGTATTTATTTTACAAGAAATTACTATCATCATCATTATTTACTAAGCAATATTTGCTTTTGGTATTTAGACAAGAGGATTTTGAGTGTCTCCGCTGCCTCCTGTATTTGCCTTTGATCTGCGTTCGCTTAGAATAAGTAATCAAAATTGATAATGTACTAAATTAAGTATCGTTTTTGTATGAATTGCATCTTGACTAGGCATTTCATGATGAAGGAATGAGAATATTGGGCTTGGATGAACTTTTTCATTTTTATAAGTAGTCTGACAAGTTTTCGTTGTTTTTCTGATGTTTTCATTTTCTTCATAATTAAGATAAGATTTTATAGAGAATGAGAAGCTATTTTTCTCGCCAAGAATTTACGAAATAATAAGTGTTACAATCATGTTAATCGATGGTGCTTGCGTCGCAGATATGGTGGCATACCCTTGGCAGAGTTGAAAGTGTGGAGTTCCTGTTTCTCTACTTTCCTTCGCTGTGAGATTTCCTGGACATGTGTAACTCTTGAGGTTCTTCTGCGGGTAAGCATACTGACTATTCTGGTTTATTGCACGATGATTTTCATTCTTTATCAAAAAGTAGCTAAAACTTGAGGTGTTACATTTTAGTGGGTTGATTTGCATATTTGAAAAGATGGCTTATTACCGATGAATTACAAAACAAAACCCCTCGATTGCTAATAGTATTTCTCGTGAATGAAGTCTGCTCTTATCCCTTAACGTCACGAGGTCAGCGAATAAATTATTTAGTATTATTAATAAAGTGCATTGCTTAAGGTTGTTCTATGATAATCGCGAGCGCCAAATGCCGGAGCTTCACTTCCAAATTGGACAAGTGTAGCGAAGCGTCTCCTGGGCCCTATAAGTTTTAGTCTAGAAGACTAAGGAATAGTCTCAATTTTGGTGTTGGAGGCATGGCGGGGGCGTGGGTGTATGTGGTTGGAGGCACGGTGTAGGAAAAAAGTCGGCAGCAATAAACACCTGAACTTCAACGACATCATGCGGTGAAAGAAGAATTTATCTCGGCTTTCCGCCCCCCAACACTGTTACTGAAATATATGACCCAACGCCATTGACTTATTAAAGTGACTTGAACCATGAGAAGCAGCTGTCATTGGCCGAAAATCGCTTCTAAGGATCTCTCTGGGCCGCATGTTGTCGCCAGATTGTAGGTGTGCCGATTGGTTGTCGACGCTTTGCGCATTTCCCTAACACAGAATCGATATTTTCCTTATCTTCACGGTCAGCTATGAAGACAGTAAGGAGACTCAACTCCGCTGTTGGAGGCATGGTGGGGGTACGTATGAAAAACGTCGGTAGCTAATCGGAACACCTTTCTCCTTGATAATGTACTAAATTAAGTATCGTTTTTGTATGAATTGCATCTTGACTAGGCATTTCATGATGAAGGAATGGGAATATTGGGCTTGGATGAACGTTTTCATTTTTATAAGTAGTCTGACAAGTTTTCGTTGTTTTTCTGAGGTTTTTATTTTCTTCATAATTAAGATAATATTTTATAGAGAATGAGAAGCTATTTTTCTCGCTAAGAATTTACGAAGAATTACTTTATCGGAACACCTTTGATCTTTAGCGACATCACGCGGTGAAGGAAGAAACTTATTACGGCTTTTTTCGACCAATAACAACGCATATGCACATCCTTGACCAAAGGTATTGACAATTTAGAGTAAGTGTAGATGGTATTGATTAGATCATGGCCCACTGCACGGAGTACTAGGAGTCTTCGTGACTAGACATATGTAATAGTCATTGACCTAAAATGCGCTAAGGTTCTCTCATTGACCTCGTAATTTGGCTGAAGTTCAGGCGTGCCGAGTGCTTCCGACGATTTTCGTACTTGCCCCCCATTTTCATTATTCAAGCTCCAAGACACGTAACAGTATACCACCTACACCACACAGGTTGAATTTCCTTCTTAATATTTTGAAGGTTTCAGCTTAGATGTCGCAATTTCGTTTGGTCGCTGTAGCTCACAGATCGCAGAATACTGTAGAGAATATACCAGGTACAAAAGGGCTAGAATAATAGTTTATTGTCCTCTTGCCCGGCCTTTGTCGCTGTGCACGATCCCTCCCCTCACAATCCTCGCTACCTGCCGGCACCAACTATGAAGTTATAACATAGTTATGCTTTATAAGTTAATTAGCCAAGCTATTCTATTTTAAAATGTGAATCGTGTAGTAACGAACGCCACGTTATGTTTTTGGCGAAATGAAGGTGACATTGAAATTGTTTTGGACAATTAACATTGAATAGATAGTGCTAAATGCACAAAATGACGTGTCATAAGCGGCATTTTGATGTAACTTTTAAATTAAAAAGTACTAAACGTATATTTTTGAAATTCTTTCACGTTAATATTTACAGTACGGAAGTTTTATATAGCACAATATTGAATTTTTGAGTGCAAGCGAGTTCAATAATATCTGTTGAAGTTTTTCGAAAACTCAAAATTTTTTCAAAATGAGCTGAAATTCGCGCGTTTCAGAAACGCCCAGGCGACATTTTCTATTAAAAAAAAAGGCTTCGGGTTTTTCAATGGCAATTTGCATGTAGTACCAGGTTTTACTCTTCGCTTGTATTCTTGTTCATATTAAAAATCTAGTATTAGGGAGTCGAAAATGGGACAATGTTAACTCTTTTTTTGTGCAGAGAGATAGCAGCTGGGAAGAGGGTGGGGCAAAACAGACAACCTATCCCAGATTAAAGAGATAAGGAAAATAAGTAGAACAGAAGGTCATGCCATTTTGTAGCACTAGTTACATTTAGTTTTGTTTAGCAATATACTGAAAGAGAGACTTATTCTTTTTGTCCAATATTTCTAATTATAATAAATTATACAAAAGTTATTATATAGCTTATAAAAGTAGAATTTGTTTATACATTGTAAAATCAATTTTAGAAATTTAGATTCGACGACCCTTCAAAGAAACTATTAGGAATACGCGACACAATGAGACTCTACCTCTTAATATTATTTATTACTCAACACTCACGATTTAAAAAAAATGTGCATGACATAATTTGAAGATGTACAATTGAACTAAGTTATGGAGAAAACATCCAGGTCTCAAGAATCAATATGGTTGAAGAATTCATCTTAAAATTTCGTGCAGCAAAAATCCATGCTAAAAGTTAAATATTGGTGGGATTGTATATGTAGAAAAGTTCTTAATATTCACTATCATTTGGAAAATAGAAAAACCCCAAAACTTTTTCATGTCGTTGATTATTTGTTCTCGGAAACCAAAGAAACGATGGTTTACCATTTTGGCACAATATAATCACTATTCACCGTCAACACTAAATTAAACATGTTTCGGAAAATTTCAGAGAAATGTTTTATATTTACTAAGATGCATGTTGTAGTGGATTATTGCAAGATATCCTGCTTTTTATTTTAATTTAAAAACGCAATCCATTGCATGTTATTATAAGCAATTAAGCTTTTTTGTGAAGAGATATGTTTGAACCGATTGCTGGACATAGCGTTTATATAGTCCTATTCTCATCTTTGCTTTTAAAACCTTCAATCTTCGACTTTAAAAAATTGCAATATCCGCAAACTACAATCTCGCATTCATGGTTTCTCAAGAAGAAATGTGTAATGCTTTCAAAAGATCGATTACAACTCGCATGAAATAACTCAAAAACATTCTAATAGTGGCCTAAGTAAAAAAATTCAGTTGTTGAGATAAATGAGTTTGAAATTTCACCTTGTGCTTTGAAACGCATCATTCTCTCATTTACACTTGTGCCTTTTGTTGGTGAAATACAGTACTGTAAGATACGCTTCTGTTTCTGCTGGAAGGTAGACGAATCTTTCGATTCTTCAGGATCTGCAATTCTGGAGAGTGCGTTAACTTAAAAGTAGTATTTTTTGAGTCGTGCAACTATTGCAGCCCAGGAGCGTTTTAATAGGAATATACGCCGTCACCCAACATCGCATGACCTGGTGGTCGACTCATAATAATTAATAATTTAAATAATTATTAATAATTCGCCTTATTCAAGCCAATGGTTACACGTAAACAAAGTGGCCATACCTATTTGTGGTGGGAATTTGATTATTAAACTAATAAGCCTGAATTTAAGGCTAAGCTTATTCATTGAAAGATTTTTTCGTTTACCCCAAACCTAGGATTCGTCATCTGAAAGATCAGTATTCTGTTTGCTGCATCACTCATCTCTCTTGTATTTAAGAAAACTAGATGTATTAGAGGTGCTTCTAAGCAGGCACAAGTTAAATCTTGGCATACATGCGCCCTACACAAATTCAATGATGTTTGATTAAGCTCTTAATAAAAGTGCTTCTCCAATTAAAGAAAAGTATCAAAATGTTCCTTCTATCAATATAAGTGGTCTACATGACTTATGAATATAAGTGGTATAAATGACTTAAGTTCTGTATTTGAAACAAAAAACATATTGGTGGGAGTTTTCAGGATTCGACTATTAAGGCTACTGAGACTACGTTTGTGATGGATGCGTTTCGATATGATCGCACTATTGACTTTCCTGAGACTTACGATTATTCTATTAAGTGAAATATCGATATTGACAATATTATACAACCTATAGATTTTCTAAACGTAGACAAAGGATTTGAATATTGGGTGCTGTTAGGCTGAGCCGTACCAGGAAAGTTGTGCAGTTCCGTTGACGCTGTCCACCACATCACTGATTACTGCCTACCACACACATGAAATCTTGTCGACGCACAGCACGTCTTCACGGAGCATTGAGAGTGCGCTAATTTAAAGTGCCCACCGAGCAGTAGAAATTTGATTTACGATATTACTTTTTCATTCAACAGTTTTATTTGAGATAAATTATTTCAACGTGGAAATGACTTAACTTCGAAATTTTTTGTGTCCAACTTACATGACCATCAATTTTTTTAATCACTGATCATCATCGTTCTGTTCCCTACCAATTCAATTAATCGATGTTTTTCATTTAGCACATATAACGGAGCAAAGAGTTAATAACTGTTCGAGACATCAAAAGTAATCATCAAATGTAAATGTAGAGACATCAAATGAGACATAAATGTAAATGTAAATGTAGAGACATCAAATAAAGACATCAAATGTAAATGTAGCTTCACTATGCGCACGTTTTCTTGAACTTTCCTTTTGCTTGTGGTAGTAGAGCTTAGGGTGAGTTTCTATTTTGTTAACAATACAGAAAAATCAAATCTGTTTGTTCCTTTACTGTTAAAAATAAGTTTTCTGTAATTTTGCAACGAAAATATCTGGTTTTTGAAATGTCAATCCCTCGCTTTTTTAAATTTATTATTATTATTATTAATATGATTTTTCATCTTTCAACTATTAATAGTTAAATTGTTGGGAAGGGATTCTGAAATTCAAGAAAGCGTGCGCAGATGATTTTCTCCCCCATACGTCACATACAGTTTTTGACTGTTTTTGACATAAATAAATAAATAAATACATAAATGCTTTAGATATTGGTTGTGCAGTCAGCGAAGTGTAATAACTGAAAGATTGAAAACTAATTATACGCTTTGGTTCTTTCAAAAGCCCCACACTCGGCATTAAAGAAAAAGCTGAAAGAGACTTGCTTTTCGTAAGATTTGCGAATAATGCGTCAAAGCTTGTTAAGTTTCCTTCTCTACGTTTTTATACTTATTTTCGTACAACAATCGTGGAACATTTGAAATGTATACTGACTTTCTAACTTCATTCTTTTGAAATTCTCCAGATTGTAGGTCAACTTAAAGCATTAAAAGTTAAAACTAATTGTGCGAAAACAGCACATACTTTCTCATCCGTATTTTCACGCAAAATTACCCGAAAATTACTCAAATTTTCGAAATATTGTACTTGAGCTTATTTCAAAATCTTTCTTTAAGGAACAGATTCCATTTAGGAAAACATCTTAATATTCATAATTGTAGTTGTAGGAAGAGGTCTAAAAAATGTTGAATTTTTGCAATTTTCGAAAAGTCAGAATTCTCAATGAAACTCAGACCTACTCCATTCTCTTAAACGTCCTTCATGCTATAAAAAATAAAAAAATGTAAAAAACGATGGAACCCATTTTTCAAAATTTTGAAAATTTCCCAGGGACGTCATGTAAAGACCCCCCACCAAATTAAAATATCATTTTCAAATGCAAGAAGCCGTGGTATCAAATAGATTGATTAAGGAATACCGATTTTGGATAAAATTGGTTGAACGGTTTAGCCGCTTGGTTTAACCACGGACGGACGGACGTTTTGGCGTCATTCGATTTTTCGGTATCAAGGACCCACAAAACATGGATTCTGGATACACCATGTGTTAAGAGGGTTTCTGTTGCATCTGAATTTTTTCGTTATCTGGACCCGGCAATATGAGTTATTCTGCCGAAAATTCGCCGTTTTTTCGCGCAGCATTACATAACTTTCTCTCTACTGCGAAATCACTAGCGAGAAAGTAAAAAAGATTTCGAGAGAATTGCGAAAAGCCAAAAACTGAATTCAAGGACATTAATTTTGAATGGATTTTTCAATAAGGATAATAAAGGGTAGTTTGCAAACGCTAGCTGCCTTTTATTACCAATTCTTCCATGCTTTCGTCAGTATTTATCTGGCCAAATTTGAAGATGCATTAATATGAAAACTGAATCCTTTGAAAAGCATCTGAATCCCTCTGAGAGCAAACAAAATAATGTTGTCTCTTCAACTAAGTACACTTCAGAATATTTCTTATAAAACAGCATGTTAGGAAACGAAAGGCAAAATTCATTAAAAGAGCCCAAGACTATCATTCCTAGTTACTAAAGTGTAGATGTTTATATCTTGGTAATATATGTAGGGTAGGATTTAAAAATTATTTATCAGATATTGGTTTCGATAGCAAGTCTATTTCAATGAACAAACAATAAACAAATGAATCGAATTTATTTTCGTCAAAAAAACAGTTAAAATTTTTTATTTATTTATTTATTTTACGTCAAAAAAACAGTTAAAAACTGCGTATGACGTGCTATGGGGAAAAGTGAATTGTGCACATTTTCAAAATTCTGTGATCCCTACTCTAAGTCATATACTACTTAAATTTTGAATTTTGAAAGGGAGAAAAAAAACAACAAAAACTCTCATGTAATAAAATCTATTTTCATGGATAAATAAGCAATAAATTTTGAATTTTGAAAGGGAGAAAAAAAAACAAAAAAAACTCCCATGTAATAAAATCTATTAACATCTAAATGAGTGTAACCATGTCCATAAGTTCACGAACTATTACATACAGCAGACCTCAACGTAATAAAACGAAATATATATTTAGCAGTTTTAGACTAAATTTTGCTTCCATACGCACTACATTTTTATTTCAATGTGAAATTGATGTGGTTTGCTTTTTTGTAATTTTAAGAACTCTGATGAGATTGAACTAGAGGATTGATACTGATGATCCAGATGATTGTTTTAGAGGATAAAAATTATGTAAATTGATGAACAAGTGCGAGATCATTTATGTTCTGAAATTTTCTGCGATTTTGTATTGTGTAACAAATACGCCGTGAACGAAGTAAGAAAACATGTTATCTAATGCAAATGAATACATCGTTTGTCTTCTTTCGAAAGGACTCGCGCATGCGCCCTGCCAAAGCGGAAGAGTTTGTTTTCCTCCCCCCGCAGAAGGACCAATGGCTTCGCTTGACCACAGGAGGCAGCTCGATGAAGATGGATGACCTGCGAGCTGACGTCATTCGAATCTAGCTACCGATGCGTGAGAGACGCGCCCGGCGGTGACATCCTCTCGGCCCGTTGGCGAGCAAACGACCGCCGAAAAAGACAGCGACACAAACACGTTCATTCAGTGAAAACAATCTGGAGAAGCTTTTTTATTTTTTTAAATTTATTTTCTTCCTGTTCGGCAGTTTTGCCTTTGAGGGGTTTGCACATTTTTATTTGTAATACATAATTACATTGGGCATTCACGTTTGAGCATACAACCTCTCACTCTTGTATCTTACTAATTTACAGGATTTAATACTTATATTTCTAAACTTAATACATACAATACACAAATTTTACATACATTAAACATTCTTAAATCTATATACACTCTATACATACATTGGGATGAAGATTTACATATTTAATACATATTTATGGGGGTTTAAACATGTCTTTGGGATATCGAGAGTGAATTCTTTTGGGATTGTTTAAAGTTTTCCCATTGTGAATTTTGTACTGCAAGGAGAGGATGAAAGAAGCGTAAAAAAAGTTGTTACAGTTTTTTTTCTTATATGTTCAATTAGGGGTTCTATTTGAAGTTCCCCTTGAATATGTGTATTTGATATGAACCAAGGGCGGTGAAGCTTTGATGAAGTATTTCTACTCAACAGGGGGGAGAGGGAGCAGCAACAACGATGTCAGAGTTAACGTGTAATGCATGCGCTTGTCGTATTTTAACTTCAGTGAGAAATGTGATTTTTATTCCCTCGTTTGTCATTTTATGTTATCCGTGGTCTCTGCGGTAGTTGAAAACAAAATAAAGAACAAAACCATTTAGAAATATTGAGCCTTCGCGCTTATAACCTGTATTTGTATTGTATTCTGTCAATCAACATACTTTTACTAAGGCAAACTCACGTAAATAAATGATGTATGAATGCAGAACCCTTTAGATAATTTTTAATATACACATATGCATGCGCATCTGATTGGCGTGAGTTACATGTCTCCCCAAACATTTTCAAAGGGGCACCTAACATTATGTAATAAACTAGTTAATTTCCCTAAGTATTTTCGATCGCTGATTTCAATATGAAATTAATTGCATTTATTAATTCTATCATTAACGTATAATAAATAATTCTACTATATTTTCTTTATTTATCAGTAAAATATGCCATAAAAAAATAATGGTAAAGCAGGCCCATAAATGTGTAGTGAGCCCTTCTCGTTTTTTAGACTGCTCCCGCCTGTGAACATACATTGGGACGTCTCCGAACAAACATATTTGTGTGTATTAAGAGAGTTTCACTAGAGTGTTTTGATGTTGAATGATAGGCAGTTAAGCAGAAACAACGAAACCTTCCTTTGAGAGGATTCAGGAAAGATGGTAAAAAAAAACTATGGAAAACTCGGAAGGAAGTATCGAGTATTGTCATCGAAAATTTAAGAACTCATGATAACAAGTATCAAGCTATTGCGATGAAAATAAATAATTTCAACAAAATTTTCAAACACGCGTTCCACATTAATTTGACAAATAAAGTTAATATAAGAGTTAAAAGAATTCTGCGAATGTCAGTCATATAAATGATCGGTGTGGCTCCAGTTAGCGCCACAAGCATATCAAAAATGTGATTAAACCTCTTCGCTTTTGTTAAATTTGTTGTTTTGTTCCTGAAAAGTATTTGTGGAAATCCATTTTAGTAAAACATTGGTTTTTAATTGATCACTTGACCAGAAGACATATAGTCAATAACATAACAGACATTTACGAATATATATTTGTTTTTAATTTCTCGGTACGGAGTGTAGGGCAAATTATGTAATGCCGCGCAAAAACTGGGGGATTTTCGGCAGAAAAATTATCATTACAGGGTCCTGGTAAAAAGTGAATAAATCCAGTAGCTAAATTTATCCAAAAAACTGGGGGTGCTAAAAATAGCATGTCCTTTCTCGCCCATATTTTCAGACAAAATTCACAATATTAATAATTGTAGTTGTAGGAAGAAAAAGTGCTAAAATTTTAGAAATATTGTACATGAGCTTATTTCAAAATCGATCTTTAAGGAACAGATTCCATTCCAGAAAAAATCACAATATTAATAATTGTAGTTGTAGGAAGAGGCCGAAAAATGTTGATTTTTTGCATTTTTCGATAAATCAGAGTTTTCAACAAAACTGAGACCTCCTCCACTTTCTTGAACATTCTTCACACTATGCAAAAACGAATTTTAATAAAAAAGGGTAAACCATTTTTTAAAATTTTAAAAAAAATACCCCGGGGCCCTTCAGGGAAGAATCCCCCAAAATTAAAATCTAAATTTTTCAAATTAAAGGGAAACCCCGACATCAAAGATAAATTGAGGAATATAAATTTTTTGGAGAAAATCGGCCGAACGGTTTAGTCACTAACGTTGATCACAGACGGACAGACGTTTTGCCATCATTCCATTTTCCGGTGTCAAGGACCCACAAAGCATGTATTCTGGCTACATCTCGTGTTAGAGGATTTTTTCTAAATTTAGGAACTGGATTTATACACTTTTTGTTACCATGACCCTGTAATAGAGTTTCTGTCGAAAATTCGCATTTTTCCGCGCAGTAATACGTAACTTTCTCTCAACTCCGGGAAAAAAGTAAATATCCTCTAAAACGTGGGGTAGCCAGAATCCATGTCTTGTGGGTCCTTGATACCGAAAAATAGAACGACGGCAAAACGTGTATACCCGTCTGTCTCTGTCCGTCGTTTTACTTTAGATTTTAATAACGCTGAAGCGCCCGGGACATTTTTTAAATTTTCAAAAAAATTGCTCCATCGTTTTTTATCTTTTTTGTTGGATAGAGTGAAGAACTTTTAAAAAGATTGGTGCAGATCTCATGTTCATTAAAAATCCTGATTTTTTGAAAATTGCAAATGTTCCAATTTTTTTCGATTTCTCCTACAACTAAAGTATTACAGATAGTGATTTTTCCTTTAATGAAATCTCTTCCTTAAATGTAGATTTAGAAATTAGATCATGTACAATTTTGAAAAAATTTAGTAATTTTATTAATAAAAATGGGGGCCAAAAAATTACATCCCCTTTTTTAAGTAGTGAAAAAAGGGTTATGTAATGCTGCACGAAAAAATGGCGCTTTTAAGAAAAAAATAAAGAGGGTAAAGGAGTTTTTTCGCAACACTTTTTCGCTCGTTTTATGCTTGAACCTCAAGGCAGGGTTGTCCAAAAACTCATAAAACCCTAATTCACAAATTACCCTGCTTAAACAAAAAAACCAATTTCTTTAAAATACTGATTGCATGCGAAATAATAATTTAGTTCAATAGTATTAGAATATGAACATACCCATTCGTATGTTACGGAATAGCGAAAATGAGAGCATAGTAATTCCAATATAACATTATTGGATTCCGCCATGCAAATATCGTACCAAACTTGCACTAGAACAATATCATGTGGAAAAGTACCTTATACACATGTAAATTGAGTATTTTGTTGTTTTTTTGCTGAGGCTTAATGCCGGGCAAAATTTCCATGAAAAGTTTTCGTAGCGAAGTAGCATTTGAGTGGCAAGGGAGAAGACAACGCGGTTTGCGATTGACTTCCACTTCACGTTTGATGATAGGAGTGATCATGAAGGATGGATGATGATTATGATGATGATGAAAAATAGTTATTTTGGTAGTACACGTTTGTTTAAAAAAAACCAACTAACTACCGCAGACGAAAACAACATGTTTCCCCCGGGGCCCAGACCTCTGCTTTCTTTTGCGTACGTCCCCAAACCCGGGGGGGCCCCAAGTGTTGTTTACTTTAAACAAATCATATTAATGGTCAGGTCTGTGCTACAATATAGTCACACTTATTGTTGGATTCAATTTGATTTTTCAAAATAAATTTAAAACCATCGGGAAAAGGTTTTTTTAAAAAATCTTTTTGTCTCTGATAATTTCCTTTTGTGATAAATTTTTTCTCAACCTGGAAATTTTACTGAAACTAATATATTTTACATTACCTGATATTTCATTTAAGTTTTTTTAACCAGATAAAAGGCATTTGTCATCGGCTATTCAAACAAAACGTCTTGGTCACTCAAACAGTCTTAAAAATTTTTGTAAACCCCTTTGGGTGTTAAAAGGCAAATAATTTTAAAAAATTTTCTCAATTTCTCTTTACCTTCGGGTGACTATTTCAAAAATTTTTCCACACGGGGTTTTGGGAAATGGCTAAAGATTAATCTTCTTGATATCGACCAGATTTTATCATTTGGAAAATTTTTCCCAAATTAGATTTTTTTTTTTAGCAAACACATAAAAACGTTGGGGGAAAATCTGTCAATCTAAAAAAATTTTATCAGATTATTCGAAAAGAGTCATATCCCTTTTAAATTTGTTTTCCCGGGTTTGGGCGTATAAATATATTAAGTTGTTTCAAAATGCTGCCAGATTGTTTTAAAAATTGGGGCCCCTTTCCCATTTAAAAAAAATACGAAAAAAAAAATTCTATCGTGAGCTGTAAGTCTTATGTGATATTTTCCCCTTCCTAAAAAATTATGTTTCACACAGGAATCGTTCTTGATACCTCGATATTCAGTAGTATCAAGAAATCGATGTTCGGTAATTTTAATACTTCATGAAAATTTTCCAACTTCTTGAAGTCTGTCGTCCTTTCTCCCTGTTTTTCCAAAATTGTCCCCAAATTTTTTTCTTTTCCTTTTTGTGACGGAGATGTTTATGTTCTCCGGCAACGGTATCCCTCTGTTCGTATTCATTTCTCAAACCTCCCTGAATTTTTGTATCCCGACCCCGCTCAACCAAAATCCCCTGTTTTATCATCCCCGCCCCTGCCAGGTAGCTGCTCGGCCCCGTATTCCATCAGCTACTTTTTTTCCTTTTTTCTTTTTTAAAAAACATATTATGACAGCTGGATTGATTTGAACAATAAAAAAAAAGAATGAATCTCCCAAAATTAGGGTTTTTTCCTTAAAAAATAATCTTTAGAATTTTTAAAAAATGATGTTCAATCCATAATTCTTTAATACGTTTTTTATGCATACAGTATAAGTACAAAATTTTCGCCCCAATTCTCTTGAAGGACTTTTGTTTCGGGTTTAAAAAAGGATTGTTTTGGTTTCAGAAATCAGTCTCTCACAAAAGATAATAGCAAAAACCCGGGAAAAATCAGATATCGACCCCATTATTTTCAGGGGAAAAGTTTGGGCCCGTAAGTGCCTTAAAATTTTTATCGAAGAGGTTGCGGTAAACTTCCCCCACTAGAGGGGTGGACCCCGGCCCCCACGAAATCTTGTGGGGGTTTCCCCAAAGGGGGTTCCCAACGGATTTTCCCCCCGGGCCCGGGACGGGCTTCAAACTTCCGACTAGTTTTCCCCATTGAAAGAAGTGAATATAAAGAAAGTGAAGTGAGTTAGCAATGGGACAAAAGATAAAAGGAAGAGGAAGGAAACACCCGGCGGGGTTTGGGGTCCTTTTTCTTAAAGTACTGCTTCGGCATTGGCCTGGGGGTTGATCGGAGAAACCAGGGAAAAAGGGTTCTCCTTCCGACGCGGCGAAATCGATCGAACTATGTAGCTGGTGTTGAAAATCATGAGACCGTCAGGAGTAAGTTTGGGTTTAAAAGCTTTTTTAAACGGTTATCCAAAGCGCTGACTCTTGGCTGTAATTAATAATAGTTGAAAAATAACAGGCCCTGACCAGCAACCTAAAATGGCCGACTGCTAAAAAGTTAAACCACGCAAATCGAATAACGTTGGTAGCACCGAAAAACCCTGTGCAGCTCCTTATGGCGCTTCCTTGCACTATTTTCCCCTAACTTTTTTGGGAAAGAAAGGGGCTGATATGAACGAGACTGGATGAACTGCCAAGGATGAATAGTAATTCATATAATATGTAGCGAATGAGTGGGGGAAATTTTTACAAAAATAAAGTGTTCGGGGTTCAAATTGCAAATATTCTTTCAAATATGCGGCATAGTGATGACGAGTCCCAAAAATAATAGGAGAAACAGTGTTTTTGCTTACCTAAAAGCAAAAGGCGTTAATGACTGTCGAATATCAAATTTTGGGGAAAATTTTTGACCGTAACCCCTTTTTATTTTATGGACCTAGGGAAATATTAGTTGATCTCACGGAAGCTAAGGGGAACCAGAAATAAGTTAACATATTGGACGGACTTAATTTGGGAAAACAAAAACCTTTTAAATTATACAATAAAATATAAAAATATTGGGGCACATGGTGCGTAACAATGACGAATTATGTATTAAGGGTTTATAATTTAAACCCACTGGCAAATCATGATTGATGCTGCAGTAAAATTTTTATTTACAAAATGATTCCCAAAAAAGCTTGGTACGGATTAGGCCCAATAGATTGCAGTTCTATGCACAACCGATAACAGCCAATAACAGGATAAACGAAATAATTTTATTTCGCGTAACAGTTCGAAACGTTAACGGTTAAAAAAACCCCCGTTTAGCTTTTAAAGGGGGTCCTAGTGGGGAATTAAACCTGAGAACTTCCAGTCAGGCCCCTACACTGGCGTCAACTGATCCCCGGAGCGCCTAAGCCTAAAGCTTGGTGGCGTGGTGGTGAGCGTTTCTGGAGCAATGTGGTGACGGAACCCGACGATCGCCGGCAGCCGTTCTCTCGGTGGACTCGCCCCGACACAATCAAATTTTTCTATTTTTAAATTCGCTGCGGAAATAACCCCCCCGTTCCCCATTTTCCGCTTTCACCTTCCGGGCGCGCCTGCGCCCCCGTTTTTCCGGCGAGGGAAAGGCCGCCCCCGGGCAGGATGACGACCCGGGAGATGAAAAAAAATTTGGGTTAAAAATTTTACCCTGGACGCCCGACGGCGGGCCTGGGTTTGTTGAAAGGGATGAAAACTCTTTGCGCTTTTTTTTTGGGGGCCGGAAGTGCTGTTTGCATTTTGAGATTTTTTAAAGCAGTTTTTTCGGTTATTTTTGGATGGTTCTTCAAATTTTTTGTTGGGTTCGTGAGCATCTTTTACATCTTACGTTGCGTGTGATTTGAACGTATATATTACTGTAGTACCCAATGTTTAGACATTTTAGGTGACTTTTTTGGTAAGTGAAACCCAGTATTTTTTCGTCTCAAAAACATGAAATATAACTTTAGATTGATTCCCCATTACCCAAACCCAAAATATGAAATATAATATTTTAAAATATTAATAGTATTATTATGGTTTAAAAGGTGTTTTAAAATTAAAATTTTAATCTTATTTTTAAATTATATCTGACCCCAATTATTTCTTTCGTTTGAAGCCCAATTTTCTTATATTTTTAAGTATAAAAAAAATATAAAATAAATAAAAACCATTGCAGACCAAGTTCAATTCAAGAAAATTGTAATAATGTGATTTGTGTATAAAAAGGAAAACCGTATTCTTTTTCCGTAGTAAAAGTTCTTGATTTCATACTTGAGGGGTTTTTTTTATTTATTTCTTCACCGAAATTTATTTTTTTTAAAATTTTCCCAAGTTCAATTTCTAAAAGGGAATTATATAAAATTGGGCTTGGTCTCTTTTGTAAAACCTAACCCAAATAACAAACTTCAAAAGAAAATATCGGCATCTTTTCAAAATGTTTTTCCACTTTCTTGGCAATGTTGTTTTGGACTACAGGTTGCGGAAAGGGGTTGGGGCCCCCTTCTCCCAAAACCCGATTTTATCAACTCCGAAATGAGGTTTTTTATGAAAAAAAAAAAATTCCGCCAACAGCAGAGAATTCATAAATTTAAAGTATGAATGTCTGGGATTTTTCGTTCCCCAAAAACTTTCTTTAAAAATCCCTCATTTTCCAAAGGCGCGTTTCCACTTTAACAAGCCTGGGGCAAGATTCAGAGGAAATCCCGGCCGCCGCGGCCTCGACCGGGCTTGGGAGACGCGGCCACCCCCGATTCGAGTCTCCG
The DNA here is from genome assembly GCA_964035755.1 of Teleogryllus oceanicus. NCBI lineage: Eukaryota > Metazoa > Arthropoda > Insecta > Orthoptera > Gryllidae > Teleogryllus > Teleogryllus oceanicus. The sequence continues at coordinate 99,917,159 of CAXIVR010000005.1, read as the reverse complement.
TCGGCTGTTGGCGGCGCGGTTTACGACCTCCCCCAAAACGCATGGCCCCACGCACCCGCCTCCCCCGGGTGAAGAGGACTTAGGCGCTGCGGGCGCTCTTTGGGGCTGCCCCCCCGGGTTTTTTTTTTCCTTCGGTTGGAGCGTGGTCACCCTTCCTTTGAACAATAAATCTACGGTGTCGTAAATGATAAAACGACAAGGCATTCTAGCAGTGCAGCTAAAAGATCATTCGAGAAAAGACATTCGTGGCATCAGGCCCCCCTTCGCTTTCTAAATACTGTGCTGGGTAATATTTTTTCCCAAATTTTGAAAAATCCTTCCTTGGTATTACGTCTTGGTAGTTCAAAAAAGGGTTCTATCTAAAAAACCAAGTTCCCTTTTTTTCTTTTAAATTCTCTTCCCCCTTTTCATTTTCGTTTCTTTTTTTTTTTCTTCTTTTCAGATTTTTTTTTCCCTCGTCGACTTTGTTTAGGATCTCTCCTTATTTTGTTCTGTTCTTTCCTATTTGCAACTTTCCTCTTTTCAACCTTTTAACTCTTTTCCCCTCCTCTTCTAGCTGTGTAGCCCAAGATTACATTAGTAGATGAATTTTTTTAAAATTTTAAGCTGGATTGGGGGTACATCCCCCAAAACAGTTAAAATGTAGGATTAAAGCAAAATGAAAAGTGGACGTTTTTGGCAACCCAAAATTTTTACCATTGTGCGATTTAAATTTTGCAGTCTATTTCAGTTCTTTTTTTTAAACGTTTAAAATCTTATGCGGGCCCAGTTAACTGTTTCATTGTTTTTGGGTTTTTTCTGGAGTTTACATATCTCGAAAAAAACCTCATATCCCCGCACCTCTAGAGGAAACACAGGTTTCTTTCAATTTCTCCCAATGGAAAAATATTTAAATTTAAAAGTGAGACGACCTCTAAAAAAAATTTTCTGTTTAAAAGTAAAAAAAAAATAAAAGCTATATTGGTTTTTGGGGGAAATTCAAAGGAAAACTAGAAAAAAAAGGGGAATTTGAAAAACAAAAATATCCTTGATGAAACGTATCCGTTAAAACCAAATAGACTAAAATTCCTAAAGCGCCGGGAAACCAAAATAAACATTTAAATTTTTCTATTGTTTGAAATGCCCCAATGTTCCCACGCCTTCAGCTACTCTTGTTAAAGTATCCGTGAAAGTCTGTATAACAGAAGTAGGGCAAAAAAAACCCCTGGGGAAATGTCTTTTAAAACTGTTCTGAGACTTCACAAAATCGGGTGAACCAAAATTTCCCTGTTTTTTAAAAAGGAAAAATCATTTACAGAAAAAAAATGAATTGCAATACCCGCTTTCCCGGGGTTTGAGCCCCCTTAAAAAATTTAACAGTGACCGTTTTTGGGGAAAACCCAACAAGCTACGTTGGACGATGTCAACGCGGAGAGTGGGGTCCTCTGTTCGATCTTTGGTGTTTTCCTATCAATTTGGGTGCATGTTGGAGTAGAATCTGAAACACCCAAACAAACGGCGCGCGGTTCTTCTTCCCCCCCCCAGTTTCCTCAATTTTTGGGCGGGCGTCTCCAGTTCCTCGAACTTCGTGTAAAGAATAAGTAACGCCAATCCGACTTCAGCTGATTTTCCCAAACGGAGAAGAAAAAGGCCCGGAAAGAAAATGGAAAGGAAAAAGGGCGAGGCGAGAGAAAGGACTTGTATGACGGACGCAGGATCATTTTGTTTTATTGTTCCCAATTTCAACCCAAATTAAATCAATTTAAAAACCCCGGGCCCTTTCCCCGGGTGCTTTAAAAGGCCCCCCAAAGCGGATTGCATTGATTTCAGGCGTAGAGTCAGCGCCCGGGGGAAGGCGACCGGCAGAGGGGGGGAGAGTGGGGGGGCGGGCTGGAGGAAGGTTGGTTCAACAGATGGGACGAAGAGTGGGATGCCGGCTGGGACGCAGGATGGGTGGGCGGAAGGGTGGACAGAAGGGACGGAGGAAGGAAGGAAAGATGTGTAGGTGGACTGGAGAAATGGTAGGTGGAGGGGGACGGGGAAAAAGGGTTTGGGGTTTGGCGACTGAAGAATGGGTGGGAGCGGGCTGGAGGAAGGGTAGACAAAAAAGAATGGGATGATTTGGCGGACAGGCGGGAGGGAAGGAGTGAAGGGAAGTAAAACGGGGAAAACGGGTCCCCAGGGCGGACTGACTGGGGGAAAGGTTGGGTGGACGAGAGGTCGGAGGAAAGATGGGTGGGCGGAGGAAAAGCTGGTCGGACGGGCGGGAAGAAGGGGGGGCAGTTGCAGGAGGAAGGGGGTGAATGGGGGGAAAAAGGAGGAACAGGGGAAAAAGGCCCCCGGGCTGGCCCCGAAAAGGGGTGGGCAGTCGAGCAGGGGGGTGGCGTGCTAGGGGAGGGGGGGGGGCTCTCAAAAGTAAACGGAAAAAGGCGGAAAAGGCGGGCTGGAGGGGGGGCGGGCGGGCTGGCCAAAGGTGGGTGGAGGCAGGATGTAAGGCGGGCTGGGGGAAAGGCGGGCGGGCAAAAAGGAGGGGGCAAAAAGGCCCGGGGGAAAAGGCGGGCTGGAAAAGGGAGGGGGGCGGGCTTGCCAAGAGTGGGCGGACGGGGCAGGGGGAAAGGCGGGCGGGGAGGAGGGGCGGGCGGGCTTGCAAAAAAGTGAGGGGAAAGGGAAAAGGAAAAAAAAGCGGGCTGGAGGAAGGGCGGGCGGGCTAGCCGAAGAGTGGGCAGACGAGCAGGTGGAATGGCGGGCTGGAGGACCCCCGGGGCTGCGCCCAAACCCTCTGTTGGGCCCGGGGGCGTCCGCTGGCCGCGGCCGTCGCTCGCCCCACCGTTTCCCCGGCAACTCAGTGCCCCGTGGGGGGGGGCGGGGCGGGGCCCCGGGGGAGGGGGGGGTGTGGGGGGGGGCGGTGACGTCAGCCCGCCCGGGGGCGCAGAAGAAGGCGAGCAAACCCCCAGCTACTGCCGGCGGTCATACCTCGCGCAAAAATCACAAACTCGCCTAAAAAATATATTATGGAAATAAACAATAAAAAAAAATAATACAAAATACTATTTTTTGTGTGAGATAAATAAAAAAATGTTTGCATCGTAAAAATATACTGTCGATTCTTTTCTTTTTTTTTCTTTTCTTTTAGGGAAATTCTGCTTTTATGATCTGATTTAAAAAAGGGTACTTTTAAGGTTTTGGGGTGCTTGGCGTTGATGAAGGCATAGCTTTCGCTGCAATTCCTATTCAAAATTTTTTTTTCATTAATGTATTACTTCGTTATCAGTTGCCGAGGAAATAAAATAGATTTGTAATAAAATTATAATTTCCCTTGCACTAAAAATAAAAGATTTTACAGTGGATAAAATTTTATTATTTTGATTCTTGCGAAGGCTAATAATTTTTTAGGCTAATGACCAATTATGTAATACATACGATGGTAGACCCGGGGTGGGGGCTGAATGTCCTTATTTAAGGGCCGCGCTCCGTGGACCGAATCCCCCCCCCAGCCTCCGGGGCCTTTCTTTTTCCCATCAGGTTCGCTATCAAATTTTGGAATCAGCTCATCAATGCTGACAATAAGTCATGATTTTTTCTCTATTTCTATTCAAACTTTTTTGGTTTTTATTTTTTATTTTTAATTACCTTGAACAGCACTTTTCTAATATTTTTTTTATCTTTTTTTCGCTCTTGATCATTTAAAAAGGCTATTAAAATTTTCTTGTTTTTGAATATTTAAGGCAATTCGTGTTTCATTAACACGGTTGTACCGGGTTAGGTATTCGGTCACCCCGAAGTTCACCTTTTTTGGATACTCGATAATGCAAAAGTTCCGAACAGCAGTTACAGGCGAGGCATTACCGATGAAATTGTCAGAATTTTTGCAGAGAACAATTTATTACAGATTGCGCGAAAAATTCTTCGGTGTATGTATATACGTGCAATCAGGTGTTTGGGTTTTATCAAAATAAATAAATTTTCCCCCATGGCTTTCCCTTACGAGGATTATAAAACCCTAAATTAAGGGGGAAAAAATTCTTTATGTCATTTGCAAAGCACAAGTTCAACATTGTTTCATCAGTACATTTATTTGCCGCTTATCTCGAAATGAATCTAGATGTTACCGTCACACATATGATAAGTTACCGGCGTTTGCACATCTGCAGAATTTATATAATGATATTTATATCGCCAAACCCAAGTTAAACTAGTGGTGCACAACAGATACTTTCTCGCATTATTTCTAACTGCTCCCTATATCGTACAACTTTAAAAAAACTGTTTTCAACCAAAACATTATTCTTTGTATGAAAACATTGTAAACGACCTTTTCTGTTCGAAATCGTTCATAAAAACTTTTTAAAATACAAAGATGACATATTAGCTTTTACGGCACGAAAGTTGCGTCATCACTAAAAATCGCGGCAAAAAAATCGTAAGGTGGAAACGGTAAACGTACAGAAAATTAAACGTAAAAAGGGGACGGACGGACACTGGCTACACCGGTGAGAAATTACTATATGGAATAGGATATTCGTTATTAGGCCCCAATGGGGTTTTTCTGCAAAATTTCGCCGTTTTCCTGTGCACGTTTTATTTCTCTCCTTAAAAAACAAATTTAAAATGGGAAAAAGGAAAAGTCCAAAAACCAAAAAAACTTGGGGAAAATCGATGTATATAACCTTGCGCGTGGGGGAAAAGGTGGTAAATGTAGAAGTAATAACTGTTTCATACAAAACCAAAAATTTCCCTTGGGGGATAATGTTTTTGGGGGGAAATTCTCTTCGAAACCCCAAAGGAGGAAAAAATTTTTCTCTCTCTTCCCATACAAAGGGAAAATCCCAAATTGAAAACATATATTTCAAAAACTACCCAAAAAATTTTATGGGTTTAAATTTTGGATTAATTATGTAATTTTGATTATTTTCAATTCCCCGTGTAAAAAATTTAACTTGCTTTTGTTTTTTTTTTTTTAGATTTCCACAAATGTCTTTCTGTCCATATTTTTGTGAAAGTTCTTTTATGTATTCTCAGATTGGGTCGTGTTAATGGGAAAAAACAAATACGGGGAAAAAAGGGGGTGTCGCCCGTGGGATCTCATTGGAAGTTTCTGTACCCCGGGAAAGAAGTGGGCGCTTTTTGGGGGCGCGAAATTAATCGGCAAATCGTATTTTCCTCACAATTTCTCCGGGATAAAGCGCGACGCCAACCCCTCGTCCCAGCTTTAGGGGGCTCTCGAAAAATTTTTTGAAAAGTTATCCCTTTTCCCCCCTTCCCCTCTGCGTTTTTATCCTGAGCCTTTGTACCCCCCCCCCCTCCTTTAATTTTATTGCCTCTCAAATGTCTATCTTCTACTCTCCATATCAATTTCTTTACTCTCACTAGAAATCTCCGCTGTACAATCTCCCTTTACCCAAACTCCCTGTTCCCCTGTACCTTTCCTCCCTTTTTTACAATCTTCCTCTGTCCTACGCTCTATGCACTGCCTTCTGTACTCTATCCGCCGCCAATATTTTTGCCGGGATCCCTCCTTCCGTTTTTGTCAGTAATCTGATTTTCTTTTTTCTGTGCAATCTTAACTCAACCCTTCACTTTTTGCTTTTCATTCTTCTTTCCCTTGGTTTTTCTCTGCAATTTTCCTCCCCCCCTCCCCCTGTTCCCCCAATCTTTAAAAACCCCCCCCTCTGCAATTTATTCTTTTCCTTCATTATTTTTTCCCCTTTAAATTTCCCCCCTACCCTCCTTTTTTTTTCTGCAATTTTCACTCAACCCTGTCCTGTTGCCCCGCTCTTCACCTTCCCTCCCTCTGCAATCTATTTTCATCCTCCCCCTTTTTTTTCTGTAATTTCCCTCTATCCTCTTCTTTTTGCTCTGCAATTTTAACTCAATCCTTTACTTTGTGGCCTGCAATCTTCACACAACACTCCTTTTTCTACAACTTCTTTTATTTTTCTGCAATCTCCAGTGTCCTGTTTTTTCTGTGTTTTTTCATTTCTTTTACATTTAAACTATTCAATTTTTGCTCCATCCCTCTCGCACCCGCATACCCCCTTGTGGTCGATTCTCCGCTTGAGCTACCGGGCGGAGGGCGGGGCAGAGGGAAAGTCGGCGATGGGGGGCCCCCGTGCCCCCCTGCCGGCCCCGGGGGACCCCCGCCCCCCGCCCCCCTCCCCTCCCTTTCCCCCCCTCCCCCATCAGCGCGCCGAGCCGGCTGCGCTGCCGCCTTTGCCGCCGCCTCGGCGTTGCGAGGGGCAGTGGCAGGCGGCTGCAAGGGGGGGCGGTGAACAGCACCCGCTCTGCCCTCGCCCCCCTCTTAGTTGGGGTTAGGGCCCCCGGAAAAAAAAAATGTAAATATTGAAAGTCAAAATATGTACATAAATATGTAATGAAAAAAGTAGGAATACGTAATAAAATTTTAAAATCCAAAGTAATTTAAAATTTAAAAAAAATTTTTATAAAACATCCACATAAAAAATTCATTTTAAAATTTTTCCCAAACAAATTTTAAAAATAATAAAACGTCTTAAATTGTACGTGGAACACAAGTTAAAAGGGACAACACACAAATTTTCCCTCGGTATTAAAGCTAAATTTTTGCTATGCAGGTCCGTAGTTTTGCAAACTCCTGACGCAAAAATATATTAAAATCATTAATCCCTACCCAAAAAGGCGTTATCTGGGGAAAAAATCACTCAGCATGAAACCCTCTCTTTTGAAAGGGGTTTCCCTTTGGGGTTGCTTTTTTCTTCAAAATTAAAAATTTAGATCAGATCCACGGCAGGGGATACTTTTCACACCCTAAAGGTGAGAATGATCTCAGTTGCTGACCGGCTTTCCGCCACTGAGATAACTTTGCAGGCACGCCGGATTATGGGAAACATCACGCGTCTTCACTGTATGAAAAATTCCCCCTTTTTTTTAAATTCTTTTCATAAAAAAATTAATAAAATTGACAAAAAAATTTATAGAATAAAAATTTTGTGAAAAAACCCAAAAAATGAAAAAATGTAAAAATTCTAAATATTTAAAAATATTTGAAAAAAATTTAAAATTGTGTTACATTTCACATTACATTACACTATTTTCATATTTTCCTTTTTAATTCCCAAAAATTACCAAAATATATATATATATATATATATATATATATATATGTATTATGTATATATATATATTTTGTATGTTTTATATATATGTAATATATATATGTATATATATATATGTATATATATATATATATGTATATGTATATGTATATATATACATACATATATATACACACATATATATATACACATATATATACATATATATATGTGTGTGTGTGTGCGTGTGCGCGTGCGTGTACGCGTGCGTGCGCACGTGTGTGTGTGTGTGTGTGCATATTTTCGCTGTTTTATTGCATATAAATCATAGCCCCCAGATTTCGGGGTTCTTGGGCATCAGCTATTCCGGGCATTCTTCCCTCCCCCGGGGGAAATGTATGTTTAAAGGGCGATGGATCGCGTCACCACCGGACCCCAACCCGAAAGTATTGGCGGCCTACACCTCGGTTTTCCGAAATCCCCTGCCGGGTGGAGGGTTCCGGCCCCCAAATCACCCCCGTGTGTGGTGGTGTAGTGTATGAAAACGTGGTAAAATAAAGGGGGGTAAAAGGGAAGGGGAAAGGGAAAAATGGGGTGTGGGCGGTGGCCCGTTTGCGGAAATTCCCCGCTAATCGCTTGATATTGATCGGAGAAAAGGGAAAACGCCTTCAGGCAAATCAGCTAACAATTCTCCCGGCAGTGGCTGAATTTATTTTGCTCTGTGCCGAAAATCCCAACCGTCGGGATTAACGACTAGTACCTCACAAAAAAAAATCTTCAGGGGTATTTGTTTTCAAGTTTTGGGTCCGAAATGTAGTATATACACAAATTTTACTGCCACCTAATGCCCCACTTTCATAAACTTCTTTTCCTGCTTCAGGGGTCTTTTGTGAGTGCCCCTTCCCCTTTAGTTTAAAAACCTTTGTATTGTGCATTTCCCAAATATTCCCGAAAAGCCTCTTCGGAAGGCCGTAATTTTCCGAAATCATACTTAAATTAACCGTCAATATGTTTTACTTATTAGAGTACATTTTCTATTAAAAAATATGGATTTTAAAATACGCATTTATTGACCACTTCATTCGTGAACCCCTCAGTGACAAATACGTATTTCCCATTAGCTGCATTGATGTTATCAAAGGGCCGAAGAACGTTGAACTAAAAACAGCTGATCCCAAAAAAAGGGCCCCAATTTTGTTTACTGATCGTTTATGAGTACATAATTGTGTTTCCCAAAATATTTTGAAAAAAAAAGTGATATATATTTATTGAAAGCAAATTGGGCATTCCCTATTATATGATTCGTTACGGCATTCAGCCCCGGTGGGTATATTTTTTATCAAAAATTTTTTTTCCCAAAACAATTCTATACCCACCCGGGCGTGTAAAAATACCACGTGCGTATTCCAAAATTTTACCCCCAAAATTTTCCCCTTTTCTCTGGTTTGGCAGACGATGGATGTAAATTGGCCCCTTTGTCCCGATAATTCCATTCAGCGGCGCGTTGTACGGCGTCATCGTCGGTTTCCCCTTTGGGTATTATCTTTCGTCACGGGCCCGGGCCCCCTCATAATGGAAAAACCGGGAAGGGAAGGAAGTTTCCCAATATAAAAAGGGCCCGGTGGGATTTTACGAGTAAAATTTCGCAACAGAAAAATCTTTGTATTAGTAAAGCAATATGTCTTTGTTAAAAAAATCGGAATCGTCAAAGGGGATTTTGTTTTTTTTTTATTTCGATGGTACAATTTTTTGGGGGATAAAATTTTTAAATTTGGTTTTGAAGCAGTGATGGAAAAAATTTTTTATATATATTTATATATATATATATATGTAAATTTTGTGTGTGTGTGTGTGTGTGTGTGTGTGTGTGTGTGGGAGAGAGAGAGGGGAAAAAAGAGGGGGAAAAAGAGAGAGATGGAGGGGGAGAGAGAGAGAATATGTTATATGTATGTGCGCGCCGTGATTGTTTTATGGGGGGGGCACGCCGCTTTTGTAGTATAAATTTAAATTAGATTGTTATTTTGCCGGAATTAAAAACACATTTTTTTATAAAACTGACGGTTTTTAATTTTGATCTTTTGAAAGAAAATGTGGCGGATGTTAGCAAAAAAAAATGCGGAGATTAAAAGATTCTCTGTTCCAGTTTATTTCCAAAATAATCCTTCTTGTTTCCAATGGGGTGCCCCCAACCCCAAAGGGTCTATTTCACCCCTCAAAAAATCTTTGTAGGGCGAGGGTGGCTCGAAAAATACCCAATTTGGGCCACGTAAACTTCATCAATTTCAGCTTATTAACAAACTGAATATTATAAGATGTCGGGTGGGTAAAATTAAGCTACTTGAGTTGTTCGCTGTCGACCTGGATATCAAGTCAGTGCCCAATTGCACCCGGGCACGCAAAAAATAATTTTCGGATGTGCCCGATTGTAAACACATGCAGCAGGGGGGAACCTTTTTAAATTTTTTTCTTTTACGGGGGCTGGTGCCGATGTCACCACTCTGTTTTCGACTCCCCGGGATACACGTGATGCCAGTAGCGCTTTTCTCGAAAGTGACCCCGGGGGTGGCAACATTATCAACCAGGTATTGGGCTGGGGGCTCGAAGGCAAAAAATTATGAAAGTACCCGAAATGATGCCACGATGACGTGACTTGCATCGCAAATCACAGGAGCCGGTGATCCCTTCCAAACTCACCTTCTCTCAACTCGCCCACCCTCTCAACTATCGTTTACTTAGTGTTTCCGGGCGCGTCAACGACTATGGTCATTGATTGATTTTTTCGTGTTTCCGGGCGCGTCAACGACTATGGTCATTGATTGATTTTTTCGTGTTTCCGGGCTCGTCAACGACTATGGTCATTGATTGATTTCTTCGTGCTTCAGGGCGCTTAACTGCCTTTTGGGGTTTCTCCTGTTAGTGTAGTCATGCTTTTTCTCCCGGGGGATGGCCCGGGGGTTTTTCCCCGCTGGATGGCGGATCCGGCACCGACCTACCGACGACTGGGGGGGTTTCCCCCAACCCCGAACTCTCCCCCCGGGGGGCCGCCCAACCGGGAAAAAACTCTAAACTCCCCACCGGGCTCCCGGGGAAAATGTGGGGGAGTGTAGTGCATGTTTGTGTGGTGTATTTTGTAAGGGTTTAGGATAGGACAAGGAAGGGAAAGGGCCCGATCCCCGCGGGCCGTGGCCCGTTTTGGGGGGTCTGCCCGGTTGCCTGGCGTTGATCGGAGAAAGCACGGAAAACACCGTCAGATCAGCCGGCCGCTGGGGTTTCTCCCCCAGACAGCGACTGAGTTCGACCTAGCTGAAAAACTAGTTCGAAAATCCCCCGCCGTGGGAAACCCAACCCGGAACCCCCCGGGCAGAGGGGCTGCGGGGACATCAGTTGATGCCTGAGCTACCGCTCCCGGTGGGTATGGTCATTAGTCGTAAGTGTGGTACATATTTTATCGTGGGGGGGAATGGTACTTCCCCTACTGGATGGTGAGATCCCGGGGCAGCACTAAAAGGTGGGGATTTTGCTAACCAGATATTTCCGACAAATGTGGTACCGCTCGACAAGCTGGGCGCTTGTCCCGGATGGGCGGGCTCCAGAGGTTTGGGGGAGTGTACGGATTTTAAAAAAGGGGGGGACAGAGCAGGGAAGAAGAAAGGGAAAAATCTTTCGCGGTCCGTGGCTCGTTCGTTAGGGGGCTACCCGGCTTTTTCCCCCTTTTTTCGGGGAAAAATACCTATCAAAGCAAATCGGCGGCAAGATTTCATCTCCCGAAAGCGGCCTAATTGACCAAACTAAATATCTAATGATGAAAATCTTTCCCCCCTGGACGCCAAAAACCAAAGGGCCCTTCCCGGGGAGAGGTTTTGCAGTGATATCGGGTTTATGTCTTGAGCCACCTCAGGAAAAACAATCCGTCAATGAGTTAGCGGGTTTGGGGGAATTTGGGGAAAAGAAGGTTTTCGTCTTCCCCGGTTTAAACAAAGTACACTTTGAAGTGTAAGAACTCTGCTCTAAGACCATCAACTGACACCGATGCTGAATGCATGGCGACCCAAACCCTTGAATGTTCGACTGGACAGCATTCGATGTATGCAATGGGGATATTCTAAATTTTAATGCGTGGCCGGGGTAAAATTTTCTTCTATGGTTCAGTTATAGGAAAATTTTCCGCTCTACGCCGGGTTTTGCTGTGACCCCCCATGGGAAACTGGGCGATCTCCAGCGTCTCGCATTTCCGCGGAAGTCGCCCACTCCAGAAATAAGGGAACAAACCGTCTGCGTCTACGAACTGGATCACTACTCACCCCTCGGAAAACCCATTCGACCAGGAAGTCTTTCGAGGGACAATCGATGATGGCGTGAGCCCGGAAAGGGCTTTGTGGAGGGTGCTTAAATGTCGAAAAAACGATGCTCACGGAAGGTGGAGGATTCTGGGACTCGTCTATTCTGGGCTTTTTTTCTCTTCCTTCCCTGAAGGGTTAATGGAGAACCGCCAGTCAGGACAAGACGCAGGCGTCTTTGCTTCTTCCCAAACCGCACAAGACGCTTGTCGTGATTGGTGAAAAAATTCAAAGCTGGAAAAGCGTTCTGGTCAAATTTTTACAGGTAATCCGGAGGAAATAGAAACTGGTTTCGCGCATTCCTTAAATTTTTTAACAAAAAAAATTTTTAGTATTACACTTAATTTCGTGTCAAATTCTTGGAATATCATGGCTCTGCGATTTCCCATGTGCTAAACCCGTTTCATTTGGCGAAAAATTACTTCTTTTATTTAACCAAACGTTCTTATATTCTCAGTTTCCCTATTAAATTTCCCATTTCTTTTAAAATATCTTAATTTTCTTTTTTTTTCTTTTTGGTTTTTTACTGATATTCATGAAATCAAAGTTTAAAAAAATAAAATTAAAAAGAAAATTAAATATTTCACGGAAAAAAAAATTTTTGGATAACACAAGGCATTAGGACATCTTGTAAACCAAGCGAATCCTTTCTTTCATATCTAAACTCATAACATATCTCAAGATTTCCCCTATCTACTTTAAAAAAAACAAATCATTTTTTAAGAAAAAAGTCATAAGGCGGCTAAAATCATGAAACACGAAGAGGATATTTTGAACTCAAAAAAAAAAAACAAAAGCAGTGGAATATAATAAAAAAAAACGACCAAATCAACTGGGGAAAATATGTGAGAAATTTTTTTTAAAAATTAACGATATAAATTTGAACGATTGGCAACGGGGGCAGTCTCTTTAACCCAAAACTTTTCGAAAATTGCTGCCGATCTCCCAAGGGGCTTCAGCTACAAAAATTTAATAATAGACCGTTCACCCAAAATTTTAGACATGATGTTTCGTTTCCGAAACCTTCCTATAAAATTCTCAAAATAATCAGTAAACTAAAAAAAAAATTTTCGTCCCGGTTTTGATGAATTCTCGGGTTCTTTTTTAAAGACCTGTGCGTATGCAATTATAAACCCTTAACTCACATACTTATATATATTTTCAAAAAAAGGGTCAAAAATTTAAAAAGCTCTTCAAAAAAGGGAACAAAAATGAAATTCAAAATGATCGGCCCCCTTTCTCTTCTATCAGTTTTTTTAAAAAAATTGAACTTTTTACGCACAATGGGAAAACCCTTTTTCAATAAACACGATGCCTTTTTAGATTTAACATGGTTTTGAAAATCAAAATCAGCAGAAACAGCTATATTTTCCTTTCTTAAAGATGTCACATCATCATTGGATCAAAAAAGAGGCACCTATTGGATTATTTTAGATCTCTCAAAAACTTTTTACGTCATTGATCATGACATTTTCTTTCAAATTACCTTTTATGGAATCCGTGGAATTCTCTAGATTGGTTATGTTCGTACCTTAAACAACGATCTCAGAAAAGTGGAAATACCTTACTGGAATGATGGGCCTTACGTATGCACCTTTCCGACTCTTTGCCCCTTGCCCTGGAATTCCTCAAAGGGTCGATTTTTGGCCCCCATTCTGTTCCCCACTTTACGTAAAAAAATTTCCCTTGACGATTCGAAACGGAAGAACATTTCTCTTTTCGGATGATCAACATCCCTTTTCAATAAAAAAACCGTAAATAGTACAATATCAAGTTTTAAATTGGTTTAAAAATATTTCGATTGGCGCCGATCTTTTTGTTAAATATGCGTCTCATTCTAACTTTAAAAATTTTGAAATATAATTATGAAAACAAAATTAAAACTTTTGCAGAAGTGATGCAGAAACGTTAAGACTTGTTACAATTTCTCATTGCAACAGTAAAGTCGTAGTCCCCTTTATAATCACACCTACCCCGAGATTCTTTTCTACCGTAATCAATTTTTTTTAGAGGCCCGACGACTTTGATGGGGGCTTTGACGGGCGCTGGGAATGTAAAGTTCCCGCCACTAGAGCGTTCCGGATCCCCTTTTTAAAAATTCAATTTAATGTTTAATGCTTTTGGGGATAAACCCAATGGAGGGGTTTAAAGGATGCTTTCAATTGATTGGAATACATGCTTTGAGACTGGGACAACTTTTCTTACACTTGGCCCGATTTTCAAACCATCCGCTTGGGGTTTTGGAATGTTACTCCTATCCCCGATTGATCGATATTCTGACGTTTTGCTGTTCATTACAGTTTGCAGTTTTTTTAGTTACAGTTTTTCTGTTTTTCCGGAAAAAAGAAAAAAACACTCATATAATTAAAAGATTAGTTCCTACTTAAATAATGAAAAAATTGTTAATCAAGATTTTTTCTTAAATATGTTTTTAAAACCCTTTTTTATAACAACACGATTTTTTTAATTTTTAAAATTAATGAATATTTTTAAACTTGAATATGATTTACAATTTATGCTGAGATACCCTTTAAAAATTTTATATCAAAAATTTTTGACCTTTCCCCCAAAAATTTTTATCCCCTTTGAATTTCAAGGTTTTATCACCCAAAAAATGGTCATGTTTTTGCCATCCCAACCGGTGTTGAAATTTGCTTTTTTCCCCTATAAAGTTAAAAGCAACGGAAATTTACATCAAATTACGAAACCCAAACATGAGGGAAAAGGGTGTTTTTCCAATGATTCTGCGTGTTTAGAAAAATAGAAATAAGGTTCTTCCCAAAAATGCCCCGGGGGATTTACCCCTCCCACCCCGCCCCCTTTGCAAGGCGTCTTCGCCTGGAAGCCCAGAAAAATCTCCGCCGACTCTCCGGGGGCCCCGCTGAAGAGCCGACTAAACGTCGCCGGGCAACTGCTGCCGGAAGCGGGGCGGGGGGATTCCCGGGGCACCAAAAGGGGCGTACGCCCCCCACGCCCCCCGCCGTTTTCTGCCTCCACCGCCTGTGCCACCACCGCCGCTACTGGCTCTGGGGTTCACACCGCAGCCGCGCCCCGCCTCCATTGCCCCCCCAGCGCCGACTCCTCCGTTTTTTCGTTAGCCGTTTCCTCCTCCGCCGCCTCCACCCCCTCCCCCCCCCTCTTCCTCCCCTCTTCTCTTCCCCCTGGGTTTTTTGCTCCCCCTTCCCCCGCCTCTTCCTCCCCCCTTCTTTTCCTCCTCCTCCTCCTCCCCCCCCTCTTTCCCCCCCCTCTCTTTTTTCTTCCTCCTGGTCCCCCCCTTTTTCCTCCCCCTCTTCCCCCCTCCTTCTTTTCCTCCTCCCCCTCCCTCTTCCCCCCCCCTCTCTTCTCTTCCCCCCTGGTCCCCTCCTGCCCCTCCTCCCCTTCCCTTTGCTCCCTCCTCCTTTTCCTCCTCCTCCTCCTCCTCCTCCTCCTCCTCCTCCTCTGCCCCTCGACGCCTTAACCGCCAGGTGAAATTAAACAGTTGAAGGCGCGGTTGCCCCGACTGACGGCCTTTTGCGCATGCGTCGTATTGAGCTGCGGTAGGGGGGACGTGCGTAGAGGCACGAACAACACCAAGGACTGCTTCAGTACCCGACTTACGGGAAAGCTGCTATGAAAATAGTATTGTTTTAACCCCAATATTGAATCATTACGAACATTCCAATCGTTTCCAAAAACCCCTTTTTTGTCGCGTTCTTTTTTTTATTTGCCAACTTCGTGGAAATTTTTTTATTTTCTGCACAATGTGTCATCGTGCGAAATCTTGATGTACATCTGTAAAGAATATGGTTCGTGCTAAATTATGAATTTGGGGAAAAATAGCGAAAATTTCAAAATCTTCAGACTTGCCGAATCGCCGTTCAGATTTTATTTTTTTTTTCAATTTCCTTTTACGTTTGGGGGAAAACTAACACAACACCAGTTTTCGCCAGTCGCAAAAGCCGAGCGGACCCTGTTTTACCAAACCCCTCTACCCCGCAGGATGGTGTCGACGGGGCGGGGGCGCGCGGCTTTTTCGGCCCCTGGGTGAGGGCTCCCCGCGCGGTGGCGGTGCCCGGGGGGGCAACGGAGGGGGGGTTTGGGGCGTGTTGGGCGCGGCGGTGATGGCGGTGCTATTGGCGTCGGGGGGGTTTGGGCTGAATCCCCGGCCCCCCACTAACGTCGATATCATCGAGACTATCTAGGAAATAAAGGAACATTTATGGGAAACGATTTTTCGGGAAAACCCGGGTTACGTCGGCAGAGACTTCCGGGGCAGTCGCTGCAGACGGGCCCAAAAAGCGGCTGGTTCGCAAAGGGGGATTACCCGAGAACCAGTGCGACGTAAAAAATCGTTCTGGCATCCCGGGAAACGGAACGAGTCTTGGGCGGACTCGGGAGGTGAAACCTGGATCTTGGGGAACCCGGGTCAGGTTGGATCCGGGGTATCGAGCCCCGCGCACCGGACCGGGCGGCGGCGCGGGAAAGGGGGCAAACGTATGATGGTGGCCAACCGGGCCCCCTTTCAGGAAGCGGGGGGAGCTGCTGCGTCGGGGGGGTATCTTTTCCCGGGGAAAGGCAGGGTGCGCGTCCGTGAGGACTTCCGGGTGGGCAGTGCGGCAAACGCGTAAGGCGTTAAATTTCCCCATTTTCAAAGGGAAAGCGACGGAAAGCAGGCGTCGATTCGTTTCGACAAACTTGTCGTGTCAGGGGGCGGGTACGTGTTGGCTGAGCTGGCGGCCCGTCCGCGGGCGTGGGAGGGGGCGGGGCGACGGGGGGCCCCTGAACTCGGCGAGGGGGAGGGCCCGTAGGGGGGAAACCCCCTTTCCCGGGGGGCGGGGGCCTCTTCGCCGGGCCCCCCCCGCGCCTTCGGCCGTTTTGGCCCCCGGCCCCCTGCCCGCCCCCTCGGGGGGGCGGCGCGGACGACCTCTGACCCCCGGCCGCGGCGGGGATCTCTTCCTTTCGGCGGTCCCTTCACGTTCCCCCGGGCCCCGGGGCCCCGGCAGTCCCCGGGCGCTTTTCGGGTGACAGCAGGACTTGCAAATGTCTATTAGTTTGCAGGACCTACATGCTAGAAAGTAAGAAGAAATGTAGATCAAAAGGACCTCTATTTTTACGTTCACTGCTCTGTGAGTCATATGTGATTCACAAAACGTAACACTAGGTGATTATAATACGTCTGTGAACCACATATGGGTCCTAGACGTTTACAATTTCTATGGCATATATTTCCACGGGACTTGCTGTAGCTGCACAAATTTTGTTTTGGATGCTGCACAACTTTTGCATAGTCATAGAATTTAGAAACAGTCATAGAATTTAGAAATAAACCAAGACGTGCGGAAAATTATATTAAATTTGAGAATTTTACAATAAAATTATTATAATATCGTTTGGACGTGCGGATATATTTTATAGTTTTCATAGGGACAGGGAATGTGTTGTGCATAGGCTATCAGTGGCGGCTAGTGATGTCAAAAGGTAGGCAACACAGCCGTACCTGTCGTCTTCGTCAACAAACCTAGCTATCTGCGCCGTTCTGCGGATACTTTAAGGAGGAAGATACACCTTAAAACCTTAAAAAATTCGATTTTTGAAAACATTTTTGTCTATGCATTAATTATTCAGGAATATTTTGATGAAAAAAATATTTCGATATCTGCAATAGTTTCTGAGTTATGATTTAAAAAGTATGTCGCTGCATCACGCATCTATTAGAGTAGTAAAGTAAGCAAAACTCATGAATCTAACTTTGCCCCTTGTTTTTCAGAATTACCGTTTTTAAGAACCGTTTCCCTTGTAACTCAAAAACTAATAATTTTAAAGCTATGAAATTTTTAGGATGTACTTAACCAAATATTATCTACAAAACCATGCTTAATCATACCCTTTTGATCTATAGATTTTGTAATAAAAATTATAAAACTGAAAAAACTATTAATAATCAGCATATTAATTTGGATTCTAATTAAAAATATTATTTATCCAGAGATCTAAATGAAAAAGCATGGTTTTGTACCTGTAATTATTTTCAACAAATTAAAAGAAGAAATTTGTAATAATCTTCAAAACTATTTGTGTTATCAGGGAAACACTAAGTCAATGCAAAAAAAACGGTTGAATTTTGATTTTTCAAAAAAAAAAAATTAAGTTAAAAACAATTTTTTCCTTGCAGAAGAAAGATATTTCTAAGTGTCAGTTCATTTTCACTGCTGTGGAGTACGACTTTAATGGAGAAAAAATAAGTGGAAAAATAATTTAAAATTTAACTGTTGTAAGCTGTATCTTCCCCCTTAAAGCGACCATGTTCTCGTCCAAGATCTCGCTTACATTTCTTTAAAAAAAACTTATATTTTTCGCGTAATGTCTGCCTGAAATTAATTAAATATGTACAATTGTCCCACCAACTAGGAGCCACGAGAAAAACCCTCGGAGAACAGGAATGGATCAAAAGGATAAGAAAAATAATTTAATTTTTATTATAAGTTACTAATGAAAATCCCAATATTAATTGTATTTTTACTCTATTCTACTATTTGTATTCTCAATTTATTGACTATTTTCTTTCAAACAACCTCAATTGAAATTAGTCCATTTAGGTTTTCCCTCTTAAAAATACGATTTAAATATAATATGAAAGAAAATTTTAAAAATATAGCACCAGAGATTTGAATGAACATTTATTTGACTTTTATTAACAAATTTTATATTACCTCCGTACGCTGCCTTGGGCAACAATGCCCAATGGATATTTGAAAAGTTCACTGTTGAACGGCGACAAGGGAAAAATAAGGGAGGGGTATTTACTTAACGTTAGTGTTACAATGTTTTCTACATTTAAAAATAGTAGGGACAAGTTTGTTAAAGTCTGGAAGAATGTACGCATACTCATATACAGATATACATAAGGTAATGATATCGTCGTTTGGAATGCATTCATAATGCCATATATTGTTGATAGTTCTGGATGTTCAATTTATATGTGAAATTACCCTTGTTTGGCTGGAAATGATGTTCTGGAAATAATGCGAGAACTTTTGTGCCGAACTAGCACCACTAGTTATAGTATTTAAAAAAAGCCTTAAATTATTTCACAGTCGTAGAAAAAATCCTTTTTTGTTCTATAAGCTTTGGACCGAATCATTTTGGCCAGAATTGTAGCGGCGTATGTTCATCGTTTCAAGATGGTTGCAAGAACATTATATTTTGTGATAATTTTTGGAATTGTTATTGTGCTGCAGGATTTACAGGGACACACTGTGAAAAAGGTAAGAACTAATAAATTAAATTTAAAAAATTGAAATGGACTTGGAAATATACTATTTCAAGGGAGAAAAGAAAAATGATGTATCAAATGGAATTTTTTATAAGCATTATTTTTGTAAGAAAAGTTTTAGAATATATCAATATTGAATAAAGTTGTTACGCATAATTTAACCTACTTTGAAATGTAGAAAATTTCCGTATAGATAATTGCAGGGGCGCCCAGAGAAAACCAGGGGCCTAGAGCAGTTGATCCGCATCGGCCCCTTATTTCAAACAAAACGTTCCCTCCTCCCCCAATTTATAAACAGAATTCATTCCTCCATACATCCGAAATAAAGTTTTGCCTTAAATTTGGTTTAGAGGTAAATATATTTCTGATTGCATTTTAATAAATAAAAAATTGGGGGGAATGGGGGCATGTTGCCCCATTCCTCACCCCTCCTTCTGAATGCCTCAAGATATAATTGCTAACTTTGGAATTTTTTTGGTTAGAATTATAAAAAAGAAAACTTGTTGGAAAAGGTTACAGCCTGGATTATATTGGTCACATGTATTTTAATTCTCTTAATATATACATTATGAACTACTAACTAACAACACTGTAATGCTGACAACAAATAATGATAAAGTCTTGTAGATTACTAGCGGACCCCTACAGACGTTGTCCTGCCTTCCATATCCCATTTTCTCCTTCCCTCTCCCGACGTGGAGAGAAAATTGACTCTGGGTACTGGGGTTCAATCAACGCCACCTACACAGATCTGTTTAGGTGGCGTTGCTGTAAATCGCGATCCACCCACTAAGGTCGCAGCGCTAAAACAGGTTTTTGGAAATTTCTTAAAATCTGCTGGCCGTATTCGAAAATAAATTATCAGTTCCCCACCAGGGGGCAGAGCCGCCTCAAATGTCTCGATTGGTGCGCGGGACGATGTCTAGCCGTGAGTGACCGATCCGCACGCACGCACGCACACTCACACACACACACACACACACACACACACACACACACACACACACACACACACAGTTACTCAAATACACGGATGACAGACAAAATGTGCAGCGGTTAATTGTCTTATGCCTCATTCTGTATATTTTTTCACAGAACGTTGAAATTATTTTGTTTATTGACCAAGATTCCTGCTCTGCAAATATTCAGATAGTTCCATAGTATAATGTCATTTATCTGTATTTGTTTTTAAATAAAGAGTTCTGAACTCAGGAAACATGAACATCTGAACTTGAACTCTTAACACTTTTCTCAGAACTACCTAAGATTTTCTACATTTTGATACCAGTAATGCAGTAATTTTAAACTTAAATACAGCCTTTTTACTTTACCCACTGAAGTGACCGTTATGAAATTTAAATACTGGCGGGAGGAAAAGTATTGCAGCACCGGGAAGAGGCACGAACGACGCTGGCGATAAGGGCGATAGGGTAGACACTGATTAACACGTCATGGATATCAGCGCCCGGTGACGTAATGGCGGCGACCAGAAGAGTGGCCCTGGTATCATCACACCGTGAGCTTTAAACAGTAGCGAATAATCAATACACCGCGTATTCCGCCGGTATAGAACGATTTTCCTAAGGATGAGCCAAAGTGACAGTTCGCGAAAACAAGTGAACATCACATGTAATTCAGAGAAGTATCCCTCCGCCACGCTCTTCAGCCACGCCCCTTCGTAAAGTGCTAATGGCTCCTGTGAAAACATCCCTATGCAGAAGTCTAAGAATTTCGCTGAGGTATATGCACGTACGCGAGTCCAGAAAATATTTAAATTTAATTTCGAATGTGGAAAATCTCTTAACATGCTCTCACAATCAGTAAAAGAATATTCTACGAATGTAAATAGAAAGCTCTCAATCAGAGCTCGCCACACAGCACAAAGGCCGGAACCACGTGCATCCGTCGCAATTATCGGTTTTAAAATAAACATAATATTTATCACACAAAAAGTAAATTCAATGTAATGTTAATAGAAAAAATAATTTTTACAGAAGAGCACATAACACTGCACTTCCTAATTTCAATTATTTCTCGTGGCGCATTATATTTCTGTCGGACGAGGACATCATAAAAGAAGCGTCGATGCCATTTACAAGTTGGCCAACTGCACACGAACGAATGCAGGAAGGGAGTCTAATGGGCTCAAGGGCACAATGACCACAGAACCTTAAGTTATGTTGCCTGCACTAGCTGTCCTTTGGCTCATCCTTAGGAAAATCGTTCTCTATACCTAGTAATTTCTAGTGTATAATAAATATTTCATGTCTGATAATCAACTAAAACGATAATGAGATTTTGAAATCTTTAAAACATATACGAAAAAATGACTCTATTTTGCTACCGAGAGCTAGTCAGTATTCCTCATCCATAAGCGCTGTGGAGTGAGAAGTTTCAAACAGTTCTTAATACTGTCCAGAGAATTCGCTAGAGCAGGCGAAGGGACCGCATGCAAGCCGCGATAACCTATGACTCCTTATGTTTCAAGGGCGGGGAGAGGGGAGGATGACCATCTGGGCGGTCGGTAGGCACCGTAAAATATTGCGATGAATAGTCCTCTGCTCGTTCATTAGTAAAGCTTCTCTCAAGTTTTTATGAAAATGGAGTGTGTGAATGATCCAGAAGTTAGTGGTTTGTGTAATTGTCTTGTAGAAAAATTATTAAGGACGGAATTTCATAGCATTGGGATTTCAGAAAAATTCAACAGTAGAGGTAGAGGTAACTACCATAAAGTGTGGTATACTTAAAATAATGTTGAGGATTCGCCACTGGGTTTAAAAAGCGGTAAATTCTGTGATAAAGACGAATCGGGAGAAAAGGTCGGGAAACTACGTCGTCGCACTTGTGCGTCTTTTACCATTGGACGAGTTTGAGCGAGGTCTGATTCGCTCTGCGCAAAGGCGGATGGCCATTTTGGCGAACTGCTGACCACGTGGGCCATGGTGCGATGGCGACAATGGGTAGACGGGCATTGCCACCAGTGGCGGCTCGTGCTTAGGTCGTACGGTAGCACGATGTCCTGATAATCGAAAAATATTTTATAATATGTTAGGAATATAGATTCTCGTTTTAATGGCATTCAATTCTTCAAGATATTGCAGCAATATCGATGGATAAGAAAATCATTTTGAAACCAAAGATAGCGGCCGGCTGCTCTGATTGGTAGTTTTCCGTGGTTTCTCCGATCAACACCAGTCGAATGCCGGAGTAGTAATGTAACAACCTGACCACGGACAGCATGCAATCTTTTCTTCCTTTTTCTTGTCCTATCCCCTCCCCTGACACACATACTAGCATGCACTACACTACCACATATTCCGGAAGACCGGTCGGGAGCTTAGAGCTTGTCCCGATTGGGGCGGTGCCCCGCTGGTGGGAGAGTCCTGGTTGGGGTCCCCACTAGCCGACGGTAGGTCGGTGCCGGATCTCGCCATCCAGCGGGGAAGATCACCGCCACCATCTCCCGAAAAACATGCACTACACTAACGGGACTAATGACCAAAGCAGTTGACGCGCCCGGAAACACGAAAAAACAAACCGAGAGCGCCTAGGCTTGCTCTCCGGCGACTGGTATTGCACTGGCCCAGGTATTGCACCATTCTTTTTGCCCATATATTGCGTTTTCTCTTCGGCTCAACGCTTTAGCACCTTTCAACACAGGGCCTTCGGTGCGGCAACCGATGGGTGGGGTGGGGGGGTTGGTCGCTGAGCACTACGCGGTGTCCTGAAGGGAATCCCAAATTTCTGTCTTCGTCTGACACTGAAAATGTTTTTTGAACGGAGACAAACTACAACGGTAGTTAGTGTACAGGGATTTTATCCTTGTTTTTGTTTATAATAGGTGCAATTTTTACTTTCTCGTATACATATGTATATACGGGAGTAATATAAAACCTTGGTTGGTTGCTTGCTTACGTGACTGACGTGCTCAGGCTGTGCTCCAATATTTTACTAAACGTGCATTTAAACGAGTTCAAAGACTTCTAATAAATATTTGCTGCACAAGTAAATTTAGATTTGCATAAAGGTTTTAACAACTAGTGAAAGTGTTGTGATAATTGTGAAAAGTATCAAAATTCAAAGTTTCGTCTATAACAGTAACGGAAAATCTTGAACTTTGTGCTTTCAAATTCTCGAATATCAAAGTGGTGAATTTTGTGGCCTTTAAAGAGGTAAAGTATAGTACTCTTATTGTATTTATTTATTCAGTTTTAACGAATATATTAAAGTAAACACATTGAACTCTACTCGCAATCAACCAATAACATATAAATACTAATTACAATCACATTACTTTCATTTTTTAAATAAATACGGAACTTAAATTAAATAATTTAATACACGTAAATTAAAAAAGATAATTTACAGAGCTTATTTTTACACATTATAATCTGATTTCTCATCTATTTATTCTCATGGCACTACGCATTTTGATACGCATTCGTGACGCATGGCTACTATTCGCTATACACTTTCTATTCTATACCTCTCAAAGCCGACCTTCTGAAAGCCTTTACACGTAAACGTAATTTAAGTGAACATGCCCGAAGGCTTGAAGAGGTCGTTCAAACAATTGGTTGGAACGACCTCTTCGTCAATTAGTCGTTCAAGCAGTTTGGACAGCAATAGGCAACACCGCAGAAACTTGCAACCATTCATCAAAGCAAGAACACAATCATCACTACCAATCATTACAGAAAACAGGTGCTGTATTTAGATTATGACAATGATTTTCCTTGCCTTCCCAATCCTCACTACCCCCTCCATCATCGACGTCCACCTACAATCCGACATAACAGGCTAGCAAGCGCAAAGAGAGCAAAGACACGTAGAGTTGCGCAGCCTAGCCCACAAGTAAACAAGGACATTTCCCACCAAAAAATTACTAATTTTACAGCAGATCGCCATGGGCGACAAATCTCCTCCCAACTCAGTGGGAAAGCTCCATCAATTTCTCTGTCATGTATATGTTTAAACCTAACGGGAGGTTGCCGACGTGATCAGTGAATTGGACACCCACCTAAAATTCTCACCAAATGGGATACAGTCATCATCACAGGAGGGCAGAATGACATCAATTTGGTGGTCACTTGCACCTGAGCAACATGTTGACAAACTACAACGTGCCCAAAACACGAACATTATGCAATCGACTCTGCCCTTCTGGTACAACAAACCAACACTGTGCAAAGAAATTAGATACGCAAGTAATAATTAAAACTGCATCTGAGAAGATACATATTAAATTATTTGAGCTTAACTTTCTCTCAAAAAACCGCTACCCGGCATAGTCTTCACTTGAACATGTCGGAAAACATACACTCGGTAGCGAAGTTCAAAACACATCCTTACGCCTCAGCATTATCACCCAAGACTCGTGCCTTCATGCCTAGTTCTCTTCCATCCTCCAGGACCCCTTTGGACAATTACCTTATCCCTGAACCTAATCCTTGTACTACTACATTATTCATTCCCCTACATCATATCCCTCCTTCCTCACCTCCTAACACTGCTGGGACACGATACTTCCTCCGACCACACCTCGAGTAAATGAGATAAATAAATAGCAACTACAGTCAGATGCAGCAGAAAAACATCCGAGTAGATACATGCAAAGGATTCAATAATGCATCATAATGTGCAATCTCTTTCAAATAAAATTGAATTTATCGAGGCAGCATTACAGTGTGATCTGAGTCAAAGAGATTTTCTTTGCTTTACAGAACATTGATTATCTCATAATGATCTAAACACACTCCAAATTCGTAGTTTTTACCTTGCAGGATCTTATTGTAGAGCGAGGGATTCAAATAAGGGCACACAACACGAGTTCGTGTATTTACGTAAGAAATAATATTGATTCTACCGTCTTGTCGGAATTCAATTTATATGCAGTTGAAAAAGTTTTTGAAATAACAGTTGTACATTTTACTACGCTCAAAATTATCTTACTTTGCATCTACAGACCTCCAACAAAGCGAGCTTTAGATTATTCCAATTTCTTAGGAAATCTATATTATTAGAATTTCAATATTGATTTTCTGAGAAAATCCCCCGGAAAAGAGCAGTTTCTCAATTTAATTCATTCTTTTAATTTAGATATTACAGTGAACGTACCATGAAATAACTTAAATGCAAACAGTAGATCAAATTATAATGTAAAACACAACTAGATATACTGAAATAATAACGAATAATCTAGGTTACGGTATTACGATGCTGAAATTCTTACAATTACTAATAACATGAATACTGACACAATAAATAAAACACGCATGTGCAGAGCATTTATTAAAGTTAACACAAAATTATTTACGGACTACTTGCTGAAGGAATCAAGGGAGGCAGTTTATAACGCTAGTGACACAAATGAAAAATATAATTTATTTTTTTCAAAGCTTTCATTTCACTTTAACGCGTGCTTTCCTATTAAAAAGAGAAAATTAAACATTTCACGAAAAAGTAATACTTGGATCATGCAAGGAATTAGAACATCGTGTAAAAACAAACGTACACTCTATTTCTAAACATCATAACATATCACCCGGTTTCCATGTCTTCTTCCGAGAATATAAAAGAATTTTAAGGAAAATAATAGTTCAGGCAAAAATAATGAAACATAATGAGGATATTTTGAACGATAGACACAAAACTAAAGCAATGTGGGAATATCGCATAAAATACGACCACGTCATCACGACATTTTGTAGAGAATGTTGTTTTAAAGGATAATGAAAGAGAAACAAGTAATCAAGAAAAAGTCGTGAATATCTTCAACAAACACTTTTCTAGAATTTCGGTTGATCTCACGAAGGGACTGACGAAGCCACAAAATTCAACATCATATGCTTCTCAAACAAATTTCGGCACGATGTTTATTTACGAAACTTCTTCCAACGAAATACTCAGAATAGTCAGTAAACTAAAAAATAAATATTAATCTGATTTAGATGAATTTCCGGATTGTTTATTAAAAACGTGTGCCTGCCATTATACACCCATTAACTCACATTTTCAATGCTTCCTTGTGCACAGGAATATTTACAGATATTTTCAAAACAGCAAAAATTAAGCCACTTTTTAAAAAAGGGAACAAAAATGAAATTCAAAATTACCGGTCAATTTCTCTTTTGTCAGTTTTCTCAAAAATATTACAGAGGCTTTTCTATACGTGAATGGAAACTTTTCTCAGGAAAAACGAACCATTTTCAGACTCACAACACGGTTTCAGTAAATCAAAATTACGGAAACTGCAATTTATTCTTTCCATAAAGATGTTGCTTCATCAATAGACCAAAATGCAGAACCCATTGGGATATTTTTAGATCTTTCGAAAGCAGACGTTATTGACCATAACATCTTACTCTCAAAATTACCTTCTTATGGAATTTGTGGTATTGCCCTAGATTGGATAACCTCGTACCTTAAACATCGATCTCAAAGAGTAAAAATACCGTACTGGCACGGAAGGACATTATTTACTTATCTCTCCAATTCTTTGCCAATTGAACATGGGGTCCCACAAGGTTCGATCTTAGGTCCTATCCTCTTTCTGTTGTACGTAAACGATATGCTCTCGTCTATTAAAAATGAAAGAACAATTCTGTTTGCTGATAACACGAATGTTCTTCGCAAAATAGAAACAATAAATAGTACAATTTCAGAAGTTTCAAATTTATCTCGTAATAACAAATTAATGATTAATGAAGGAAAAACTGTCTCCAATGCAATTTTGTGTTTCAAATCCGGCAATCCGTATGGTCATTGAAAATGAACAATTTAGAATTTGCTGATGTTAATGTAACAAAATTTCTGGGTATCTCAATTCAGTCAAACCTCAAATGGAATGTACATATAAGAGAATTAAACACTAAATTAAGCTCATTATGTTATGCATTCAGAATTCTTTCTAATTCTGTCAGCCTTCATGCAGTTCGTTGCGTGTATTTTGCAAGTATACATTTTCGCCTGAGATATGGCATAACATTCTGGGGAAGCTCATCCTTTAGTGCCCAGACATTTAGATTGCAAAAGAAAATTGTCCGAATAATGAAAAAATGCCATCCACATGTTCTGCGACTCTTTTTCGTTGAGCTTGGAATCACCATTGCCTTGCCTATCTATTTATGAATCTGTAGTATTAGTCAAAACTGACTTACTTAACGGTGAAACAATATTTTCATGTAATACTGATATTTATAGTTACAGCACTCGACGTATAAATAATGTTCAAGTGTCAATATCAACAGCTCACTACAAGAAATCCACATACAATACATGTTCGTTACTTTACAACGCATTGCCAGATAAAATTAAACAATTAAAAATGGTACACAAATTTATGTTAAAAGTAAAATCCTTTCTGCTGCAAAACTGTTTCTATACAATTAGGGACTGTACTGACCGTCAAAAAGAAAAATAATGTTTACTTTAACAAAACCAAGATATAGAATAATGAATTAGTTTACATTTGCATTGTATAATTTAAAAAAATACTTAAATGCCCGTAACAGTAATGTACTTCAGCTTCCGGATCAATTACCCCCATCTCGATCGGGTTTTTGTCCAGTTTGCCTGATCCATTGAGCAAATGCTGAGATGACCCCTTGATTTGCTTCTGAACGTAAATGTAGCTTTACTACGCGCACGTTTTGTTGAGCTTTCCTTTTGCTTGTAGTGGTAGTAGAGCTTAGGGTGAGTTTCTATTTTGTTAGCAATACAGAAAAATCAAATACGTTCGTTCGTTTACCGTTACAAATAAGTTTTCTATAATTCGGCAACGAAAACATCTAGTTTTTGAAATGTTAATCTTTCGCTTTTTTCATTTATTATTATTATTATTATTATTATTATTATTATTATTACTACTAATTTTTTTCATCTTTCAACTATTAATAGTTAAATTGTTGGGAAGGGATTCAGAAACTCAAGAAAGTGTGCGCAGATGATTTTCTCCCCCATACGTCACATACAGTTCTTGACTGTTTTCGACTAAATAAATAAATAAATAAATAAATAAACAAACAAACAAACAAACAAATAAACAAATAAACAAATAAATAAATAAATAAATAAATAAAATATACGTAGTATAGAGAAAGTTATGTAATGCTGCGGAAAATCGATTTCGAGATTTCATCGGAAATACACGTTTTGAGCCCTGATACCGAAAAAGTGTTGTATTTTTTGTTTTTAATATCCGTCCGTCCATTGATTCAGTGGTGAGGTGTAGTTGACATTTACATAATTGGAATGATTGAAGGCGTTGTCATTGTTCTATTGTTGACAATGACAACGCCTTCAATCATTCCAATCCGTCCGTCCGTTTATTCGTCTGTCTGATCTGTCCGTCCGTCTGTGAACACTACTCGCGCCTAAACCACACATACAATCTTTTCCCAATTGAAGAAATCCCTGACAATCTGACTTTAGTTGAAGTTTTGAAAAGCATTCTTTAAAATTTGGGGGTACTTTACCTGAAGCGCCCCAGACATTTTCAAAATTTTCTCAAAAACGACTCCAAAATTTAACCTTAAATTTTTTGTAAGAATAGAATAAAATTACTTATAAAGGTAGCATAGGTCCCATGTTCACGGTTAACTCTCTAGTTTTGAAAAGTGCAAAAGTTTGAATTTTTTCGGCATCTTCCTACAATTATAAAATTCAAGACACAGATTTTTCCTTTAAATGAAATTTGTTGCCCATAAATAGTACTTTCATTATGTTCATGTAGACTTCTTTGAAAATGTTTGTATTTTTTGTGATAGATCGTGAAATATTTGCAATTTTAAAAAATAATAGAAATATGATTTTCTCAAAAACAGCTTCAAAATTTTCAACGAAAATTTCTATTTTGGTCGAGGTTTACTCTCCTTTAATATTCTTGAAGTCATATTTTGTATCTACTATTAAGAAACCGAAAAGTTGTGAAAATGTACTTTATGCAGAGATAGATTGCAGCTGACCAGAGAATGGAGCAAGACCTTAAAGCCAGTCCACACCAAGGACTGGTGTGGACTGGCATGTTGGAAATTTGCTACAAGAAAGTCTGTGCCATTCCGTAGTGTGACGTACTAGGATGAAAAAACACAGACGACTGCTCTGATTGATATTTACAATATATTTACGAGTATATTTACAGTTAATGTACAAAGATTACAATACAAAACTAACCCCTTGGCAAACCTTTCAGTTCTCTTAGCCGCGAAACCCCGCGACCGTCCTAGGCCTCGCCAGAACCATAGCAGCTTAGCAAAAAAGCAACGCGAGGTGCGAAGCTGTCGGACGCATAGAGTCCGTAACCTGCCAGTTACATGGCCTGTCGCCAAACCGATCTTCGACCCGAAGATCACGTGCAATGAATGCACTGGAGATACCTCGTCTTTCCTACGACACCCAGCGTATCCCACGAGGCGCCTGTCAGTGCGGCCTTATATCCGTTGGCTCGCCCCCGCACCCAACAAGCAGCGGGCGTCATGCGACGCTGTTAGCCCTTCCAGGCTGCAACCGACATCTCTTAGCCTCGCATCCGCGCGCGTCCTTTCGGGAATTTCAGCCTGGATTCCTGCAGGTTTTCAGCCGGCGCGGCGAGCGCGTCTTTCACACCCCCCACCACTTAGCATCCGGCTTAGGCGGGTTTCCCCGAAGCGTCAGCGCGTCCCGTACGCTGGCCCGGCGCGGCCCGACGCCGCGGCGCCGAACCACGCGACGCTACAGTAGCATCTCTGGTTACATTCATATTGTTTTATTGGGGGCCATGGCCACACAAAAATGTAAATCTTTTACATTTTTTGTTTTACATTTTTATTGTTGTTTTATTATTTTTACATAGATAACAGAAGATAATTGTGCTCACGAAAACAATTTTAAGTATTTCCAGTAAACAAAACAGTAATGAAATCAGAGGAAAGACAGCTAAGTTAATAGGTGTGAACTTTGTCAAAAGAAACCGTACACATTCAGGGGTGGATCCACCCAATGCATACCAGGGGGGGATCATAGATTTTTGTTAAATAATAAACATATTTGTTATTATATTGTATATTATTTTTGTAGCATATATACAGCTTACTTCATCGATACATTTTAGACATTCCTACAATTTTTTTATGTATCTTATTTTTATTTTCCTGTTCTTTTCCCATTTTAATTTTTACTCTATACCTTATGGTGTGTGGCCTCCCCCCCCCCCTGCCCACACTGGATCCGCCACTGAACATATTGCACTCACTTAACTCAAAATACCCTCATTCTACCTCCATGCTTCCATTTTTTAACATGCACCAGCTGCGGATGGCTAGATGATGGTCTATGAGGGGGGCCCATTCTAAAAATGTTGATCATTTGTTTTACATGGCGCATTAATTTAATTTTGTCTACAAAACTTGCGCTGGTGATATGCACAAATTAAAGGAGTTGATTTAATACACATTCTCCAACTTTTCCCATGATTGAGTTGTTGGGAGAATGTTGCCCTAGTTATTAAAGAGCACCTGCCACTTGCATACAAGCACAAAAATTTTGAAAGATTTCCAGTACTTAATTGCTTCAAAATATGAACCTAGAATATTTACTGTATATTTAGAATATTTATAAAGGTTTAAATGGTGCTACCAAGAGTATACCAACATCCCTATTATTTCTTAGATCTATTGATAAATTTATGTGATCAGTGCCTGGAGGAAATTAGAGTAGAATTTTATACTGCACTAAATGTAACAACATAACAATTAGAGACAACATATTTTATCTTTGTTTAGAAAGTGCCTGAATGTTACTTTTGCATGAACTAGGGCTATTATGAAACTGATCATTATTGTTGAAAACAACCACTAAAACACTGAATTATTTCTGTACTTCCATTACCATTGTATATTAACCATAAGATTTAAAAATGCATCAGAATGTGAACCTGGAACTTATGGAGCAAATTGTCACAATTTCTGTGGAAAATGTAAAGAAGGCTCCTGTGATATATACACTGGTGAATGCAATGATTTGTGTGAAGAAGGCTACTATCCTCCATTATGCCAACA
Organism: Teleogryllus oceanicus; assembly: GCA_964035755.1. Lineage (NCBI taxonomy): Eukaryota > Metazoa > Arthropoda > Insecta > Orthoptera > Gryllidae > Teleogryllus > Teleogryllus oceanicus. The sequence continues at coordinate 99,886,486 of CAXIVR010000005.1, read as the reverse complement.
ACGTAAGTAATAACTAGTAATATATTTAATACAAATATATTTTTGGGTTACAACCATATGCTGTTTTTACATGTGTTCTATCAGCTAATTGAAAAATAACAGTGCATTATTATTGCATTTAATTAGAGGTGTGTTTGAAGAAAATTAGCTGTTCATGGTTTCATCCAATTGAGAGTTTATATGTTGCTACAGTGACGGGACTGGTGACATTCAAGCTCCTGATTGGTTGAAATCTTCAACAGCAGATTTACTTGAAACGCTCCTCTACATAAATCCACTATAACAAATATCGTGCAGAAAATTTACTTTCTCTTTTAATTCTTTGTGTATCCTTGTAATTGATGAAAATGTTAAGTAATTTGAGAAACTTCATAACACTCAAAAAAAGGTAAGAAATAATTGAATTAACTATTTTCAAAAGAAGAAAACAATCTTTCTTCAGAGAAATGGAAAATATATTTGTTTGATTAAAGACTTGCACTGCAGGCTATTTGCTGATTTCTGGTGCTTCTTCAAAATTAATCTTTTAAAATTAAATTATGTCTGAATGAAACTGCATCAAGTACAGTAAATTTAACACCACCAATTCAGGTTGCTTAGATTTGAAAATAAGTTTAATGAGGAAGAAAACCACATTAGGGTATTCTTCTCTGAGATCTCTTGGGAGTACCTGTCCTGAGATTCAACAGACTCTTGATTAGAGGCAGTTGATCAGACAGTAAGAAGCTGATAAACTTGTTTTCAGAATTAGTAAAAGTTCTCTGGAGTTTGAGGTGGTAAAGGAAGCCTTGGGGACATCCTCCTTAGAGCAAAAAAAACTATATGGATCATTTTCAGGAAAGAAAGAAAGAAAGAAAGAAAAGAAAAAAAGGGGGGAGATAAAAAGAAAGAAAATAAAAAAGGAAAAGGGGCCTCAAGATCCATAAGATTCTGAGACCAGGCGAATGCCGGAGTAGTACCCTAACAAAAGGCCATGGGACTGCACGAGATCGTTCTATCCCATTCCTTGTCGTATTCTCACCACACACACTTACAATTACAAGTACATGCACTACACTACAAAACATACGGGAGACTAACCGGGAGATTAAACTCACTTCTGCTGGAACGCAGTCCCTCTGATGGGAGATACCTGGATGCGGGATACTTCAAAAGCAAACTCTGGATCTCGCCGTCCAGCGGGAAAAGTACAACGCCATCTCTCTTGATAAAAACATGCACTACTGTAACAGGACTAATGACCATAGCAGTTGACGCTCGGAGACAGGAAATAATCAGTCAATGAACCAAAGAATCTGAAGAACAGAAAAACCTCCTTCGATATTAATACAAAAATATAATCATAATTACAATGACAGCTTTTTAGGCACAATGATATTTAACATGAAAGCTCACACGAGTATTTCATTTATGCTTCTAAACAGCCTAAGAGGCTCACAAGATGTGAGAACATGGTACAGAGAGAGTGGAAGACAAGGGGGTAATCAGGTTACGTGCGTCTGTGCTCGACTGCCTCTCCCTGCCAAAAGTATGTGATTAAGCTGACTTTCCCTTTCGTACTTGGTGTTTTCTGGTAGTTTTATATTTTTCTTTCTCAAAACTCACTCCCAAAAAATAAAATATGAGTGAGTGTTTATTGTTTCTAAGAGTGTCAACCATTTAGTTCAGGTTTTCACTGTCACTGTTCACTTTCACTGTCACCGGGGACCGCGCGCGAGCAACTCGAGTGCAAGTCCAGCAGGCTAGGAATGGTGGGGATGTAACCAATCAGGAGTAGGGAGGAGTGGAATCCCAATCACTTTGCACAATTCGAACAGTAGTCGCGAGAACATGACGGATTGTTCGTACAGTTCAAGTAATTTTACCTTTTATATTTTATTCGAAATGTTTGTGGTCGGTATATGAGAATATGAAATATGAATCTAAAACGAAATAGATATACATATTTTATTTGGACACGAGTACTACAATTGCTTGTAGGGCTGATTATGTCCTTCACTTTGCTACAATGTAATCACAAATTTATTTTGGTACTTAACACAAAATTGTGATATTGAAGCGTTTTTGTTTGAAGTTGACAGCAATAAACTATTTTTTCATTAACTTTGTTAAATTAAATAAAACCGTTCTATCAAAGCTAAAAATATTATTTTTAAAACATGATTATTACTTTTTTCTCCAATTTCTGTCAAGTTCACATTTCAGGTTTATAATACCAAATCAACGAAACTATTATTCATATTCGTTTACGACATCGTATAAAAAATTAAGCACATTGCATTCCATTTAACAAGACCCATAATAATCTCCCGATTGCCCTAACATACCGCCAGAGAGGTTTGTTCATTGGTATCTCTCATTCCGATTCATAATGAGGGGAAAAAGTCACAATATGTGCTGCCAAATATTCCATGTCTTCTTGGAATTGCCTATATTACATTCTTATGTCAATCGTGATGTGAGAGATTGCTCTCATAATTTCCTTTATTTTGCTATCATTTGAAGAACGTAACATTACCAGTGAAAATCAATTATTAAATTGTAAATTTTTGAAAGTAAGAATTGAATAATAAATTTTAAAAAAGACCACTGCTTTAAAAAACTTGTGTAAGAGTCATAATGAGCATGAATCAAACAAATAAAAAAGGAAAATATGTCGTTACAGAGCAGTGCACTGACGAACATTAAAAAAAAAGAATTATGGCCCTTGTTGCTAGAAATACGGAACATTATCCATTTGAAAGTAAGTGGGAAAATAATTCCACAGCACGGATCAGACGCCCAGATATTGAATGTACAATCCGCGACGATTCCCCTGTGCATATGGCAGGCTGATCCCCTGAGAAGGCAAAGGTGCCTTCTCCCCACTTGCACTTTCGCTGCTTTCCCGAGCAGACGTCCGGCTCGTGAGTGGAGAATGCCCGCGGAAGCAGGCGTTATGCAGCCCTGATTTAGTTCATTAGTCCCGTAAGTATATTCCTGGAAGAGGTGGTGTTCCCCTCGCGCTTGAACACGAAATCAGGTGCCAACTTCCACGTTCACTTGCGGGGATTTTCCCGTCGAGTATTATATACGTACGTTTCATTTAGACCTTATTTCGTTAGATGCAACAGGAGATGGGAATTTTTCGACAACAGAACTATTATAACAAATATGTAACTAGTTTTTCGATGCACAATAGTTTCCATGCAGGGGCATTTCGGTTCCATACAAAACAATGCCCTTGTTTATTCAACAGCTGTTAGTTTGTAAAGCGTTTTTCCCCGGGGTGCGCCAAAGCGCGCACTGCGCATCGCCTTTGCATCCCTGTGACACATCACCCTTTCTCAAGGCAGCCGCCGGCCCAGTGCCGCTCGCCACCGCCACCTCCTACCCCGTCTGGGCAGTCCGGTAGGCGACTGTTGGTAACGTATGGTGACGCGCTCTGACGCGCCGCAACCCTTCACCCGCCCTTAAAAGACGGGCGCCGCAAGCAGCGGCAGAGTTCTCTCGGCCTTGAGCGGTCTTGGGCCTCTGGGAAGTGCTGGGCTATTCGAAAGTGTGGGCTGCGTCCGATATCCGAAGCTGCTAGTCCCAGGTCTCGAGGAAGTGCTGGGACATTTCAAAGTGTCGCCAGCGTCCGACCATCAGAAGCAGCTAGTCCTAGATCTCGTGGAAATGCTGGGCCATTCAAAAGGGTGGCCTGCGTCCGACCATCAGAAGCTGCTAGTCCAGGTCTCGAGGAAGTGCTGGGCCATTCGAAAGGGTGGCCTGCGTCTGACCATCAGACGCTGCTAGTCCCAGGTCTCGTGAAAATGCTGGGCCATTCGAAAGGTTGGCCTGCGTCCCGACCTGTGGAGTCTACCGCTCTCAGTATTCTGCCTTCTGTCCAACTGCCTGGCGCTGCATTATGTAAGTTTCTGGTTTCAGTACTTGCAATGGCGATGGTCCTGCACTATATTTAGAATCATTAATTAGTCTTACCGCTTATTTAAGGTCTCGTTCTTGACCCGCCACTGCTTCCTTATGTCACCTTCTCGACATTAGTAAACAAGTGGGGAAAGTTTTCCCGGGGCTCAAGCAAACCTGCGCATATAATATCAGTGGAGCACCGCCACAGATGGGTTAAGCTCTAAGTCAGGCACATCAAACTGCACCTGCACGAACTACTTGCCCGCCTGGGGAGTCTGGCGCTCCTACAGGCACGGCGAACTTCCCCTGACTTCAGTCTCCTTTCCCCTCTAAATTCAGAAAGGGCATCCTGAAGCAGCGAGGGGCGGTGTATAGTGACATTGTACGAAAACATGTTTGCAACATTTTTTGTATCAAATAACCCAGAATTGTATTATGCTTATATTCTTCACTACTTATTACTATTTAATGTTTATTTTCCTACTAAATTCTACTTATTTCTTACATAATTTTAAGAGACAGGAATATGTTTGAATGGCGAATTCTTTCCTTGGTTTCGTTTTGTGTTGAGTTATTAAATCAATCATTCAATTATTTATTGTATTTTCCGAAAATGTGAAATAAATTAACAAGTCTATAAGTTAACAATTCTCACTGACAAACGGACAGCGCTTTTAACGGACAAGACTATTTGTCTGTTAAACCTTCTAACCTGAATGTAGAAAGTTTACGCTTTTATATCACTCTTAAGTAAACAGGATTACCATATCAAAATTCAATTTTTCAAATTTTACTCCCAATTTAGAATTTGAAATCGGACTATTGTATTATTTTATTTGATGAATCATTTATTTGCCTTAAAAAGAGAAAGGGGAATTAATATATATATATATATATATATATATATATATATATATATATTTGTGACGTACCGGGTAGGCCGGCTTGTTCTCAGTAATTTATTTAAGGACAGGTGTTCTTTCTCGTGAATGGGCTCAGGTTATTAATCAAACACCACTGTTCGTAGACAAAATAAACTGAACTATTTATTAATTCTATACAAATCACTAATGATACAATATCTATGGTGGTCTTTACCCTTTTCTTTCATATAACCCAGAATCACTGTTAGTCTCTCGATCTTATCGATCGAAGAAATATTTACCGTTACTTCTTCCTCTACGAGCGTCGGCGGCTTCGGGACTCTCAGGTTGCCTCCTGCACGCGTAATCTTCTGATCTGTGTTACTCCAGATAGCAGCTATCACGGCAATATGTCCGATCGACTTTGATGGTTATCAAGCACAAATTGTCCGTCAATTAATCTTTCTGCACTCGTTCGTTCGCGATACTATTTTGCTTTTCGCTCGCGGAGCAACTCCAGATACGTCCTTCCTCGCCGGCGCCAGCCAGACCTGACTCCTCGCTGCGTCGTTCACGCTCCGGGCCAACCGACCACCTTCGCCGCTCGTAACCGTTTTTCGTGGCTAGCAGGTGCCCTCTGCAACCGTTCTGCCGTGTTCTTGCTGATGTCTCTCCGTTTCTTTGGGTGGAAACATGGTGCGTTTCAATATATATATATATATATATATATATATATATATATATATATATATATATATATATATATATAAATTTGTGATAATAGCCGTCAAGTAACTTCTCCCAAAAACTGTCATGGGCCAGGTATCTAGTGACGTAGTGCCACTCCAGAGGAATTTGTACAACCCTTTCTTTTAAATATCGCGTGAATTCCTCCGGACGCAGTGTCCGCGAGCTCTAGAAAGCTTGTTACCTTGCCCGCGATCTTGACATGCCTGCTCTAAGTACCCGACTTTTCTCCTAACATGTGTAGTGCTTATGTGTGTAAATGTGGAAGTGGAGATGAAGCCAGAGGATAATAAAGGAAAGATCGCGCGAGGTCTGTGCCCCTACTGGCCGGCAATGATCGATGAAAACACGAGAATCTAAAGATCAGACCAGCCGGTATCTCTAATTCTTCTCCAGTTAGTGACTGATTTCGACTTAGCGATGAAGCTGATGTCGAAAATCTAAAAACGTCTGGATTCGAACCCTACGACCTCACAATCAGAGGCCACCGTGTTGTCGCTGAGCTACCGCAGCCAATGAAAGTAACGTTGAATACAACAATCGACAACTGAGATTGAGATGTAATGTATTGCGCCAGGAAAGTCTCTCCGCAGTGAACCGAAGCAGGGCCCCCTAGCAAGAACTGCATTTATGTTTGGCAACCGGGAAAGAAGTAAAGGGGACAACACTTCCAGTATCTAATATGATTGTGGTGAGTACACAATGTATGTTTTCAAGCCGCAGTTCGTACAACATAGCAACAACCGCAGTTCGTACTTCAACATAGCAACAACCACAGCTCGTACTACAACACAGCAACAACCGCAGTTCGTACTACAACATAATTAAATTGAATTGAATTGAATTTGCCCTATTTTACGTGGCGAGACTCAGACCATGAGGCCTGCTCTTCCGTCTGACCACGCAAATTTCGTTACACTCCTTTCACCAATCATGGTAGAAAGAAGGTATTACTTGGGCGACGAAACAGGCGATTTGAATGTAGCTCAGAGGCGTCATTTAGGCTTGAAGATCTTTTACATGCAGTAAGTGTACTAACATGGGACAGCCGGCTTTACTTCCCCTCCGAAAGAAGGCGAACGAAGGATTTTTTCGCCCTTAAAAACCCACAGCTTCGAACCCTCGGGTATAGCAGTCCGATACGCTAACCGCTACACCATCGCCGCAGCAGATGTCTGTTTCACAGGTGCCACTGCGGAGAGACTTTCCTGTCGCAGGGGCTCACCTGCACGAGGCCCAGCTCGGCGGAGGCGTTGGCGACGGCCACGCGCCACGCGGGCCGCGCCAGCGCTGGCGCAGGTGGCCAGCGGCGGCGCCGGCCGGTGCACCGCCAGGCGCGCCACCAGCGCCGCGGCGTAGGCGGAGGCGAGCGGCGCGCCGCCAGCCCAGCGCGCCGCGCCGCGCGCCCCGCCCACGCGCCCGCGCGCGCCGCCGCCCCGGGACGCGCCTCGCGCCCCGGCCACGCCCCTGCCCACACACACACAATTCCTTTTCTTCCATGGCGTTCAGACGGTTGTGCTTAAAGCGAGTCGATGCGCTGTTTGGAATATTTTAAACTGTGCTGCTATCACTGCACGTACTTTCTGATCGGTATTTTCACGCAAAATTACTAAAAGTACTTCACGAAAAGTTCTAAAATTTTCGACAAATTGTACATGATCTTATTTCAAAATCTCTATCTTTAAGAAACAGATTTCATTAAGGGAAAATCTCTATCATAATATTTTAGTTGTAGGAAGACTCCGAAAAAGCTTTTGAAATTTTCGAACAAACAGGGTTTTCAAATTACATGAGACCTCCACCATTATCTTAAACGCCCTTCACAGTACCCAACAATAAAATTTAATAAAAAACAATGGAGCTATTTTTTTGAAAATTTGGAAAATGACCCAGAGGCTTCATGCAAAGTACCTCCAAAAATTAAAATATCAGTTTCAAATCCCAGAGGCCACAATATCAATGAAATCTATTGGGAAATATCAATTTTAGAGAAATTCGACAGAACGATTTTTCCGCTAGCGTTGTTCACGGACGGACAGACAGACAGACAAACGACAGACGTTTTACCGTCATTCCACTTTTAGGCAACCAGAACCGACATGGATTCTAACTACACCACGTGGTGGATTTTAGTTCTAAATTTAGCAACTGAATTTATCCACTTTTTCGTTACCAGGGTCCTGTAATAAAAGTTTGTCTGACGAAAATTCGCCGTTATTCCGCGCAGCATTATATAACATTGTTCGTACTCCATAGAGAGAAAGTAAAAAATCTACTTTTTGCGTGAAAGTACAGGCGAGAAAGTACGTGCTGTTTTATCACCACTAGTTTCGTACAGAAACAAAGAAAACTGCAAATCTTTGAATTAAATTTGAATTGAATTAAATGCAAACGGGTTCAAATTACGTGGTCCTACTATTGTACCCGAGTTTAGGTCGTTACAATCTTAACTCGACCGCTCTGAGAATTGCAGTGCACTTGATTACAAGTGCCGCTAATGACCTCCCAAGTCTTCAACAGAGCTTCTAGTCTCAAAAACGCGAATGCAGTTGGGTTTATATACAGACAGTGACGAAATATAAAAATTACAAATAAAAGACTTCTACTGGAATCTAGGCTACAGAGATCAAGATGGTAAAGGAATTATTTATTGCGAATATGTGTGAGTATTTTCACCTGCAATGACTTACCTGAATACCGATTACCTCTCGGAATAAGTTCATAAATTCAATGGAAAACTACATTTTAGGGGAAGCGGTGTAGGTTAGTGCCAGTTGTTCGGCATTAACATTAGAACCAATTTTCATTCAAAAGATGGGCTATAAAACTATGGGCAATGATGGATTACATGTGATGGTGTACAACGCTGATGCGCAGACACGGAAAACTTCATATGTGACTCATTCCACATGTTCTGTTATTATCACTTCTTTCTCTATCCAAGAATATTTTGTCTAAAATTTTCCTCAACATTCGCATCTGAACATCTTTGTAATAATGACCTTATCTCAATAGCAGTGTAATAAATATGTGGAAGATTTGAAGATTCGGATTTGAAAGTAATTAAGACTGATTTGAAAAAATTGAACATCCTATCTCTTGACATTCTTCCAATTAAATAGGGATCACTTCATGGAAGTACATCGCTTTCTCCGGCAGCAATTGGATTTACAGTGCCGATGTGGTCACCGTCCTGCCACCTCCCCCTCCTGTTCGCCACAAGAAAGCACAGTTAAAGTTTCCCATCACACGCTTCGAGATCTTTGATACATTTGATAAGTCGTTTTACAAATGTCGAATAAAATATCCGGATTCTTTGAATAAATTCTTAATTCAATGAACTTCTAAGAAAACATGTTTGTTCGTATGTAACTGAATACATGAATATTTAAACACAATAGTTGTTAATTAAACACGTTTCATATTAACATCATAATGAAACGAGGATCATTCATATTTGATCTACGGCGACCTCAGAATCATATTCTATTTAATTTGATAATTTTTTTCTAAACCAGCTAGACACTGGTTATATTTGTACAAAAATTAATGATATTCGTTTATTGATTTAATGTTAATCAATCAATGAGCGTTGTAAAAGTATGAATGAAAATTGCTAGATAATAACTTGTTCCGGAATAACCAACACCCTCGTTATATGCAATAAATAGTATGGTAGTACGCATGGGATATACACAGATGACGCCTGCTTCACCACCTCTACCGAAACATTATCGAACACTCAATTCTCACGAGCTTGTCTGTGTAATACCTCATTCCATCCTTTTAATTTTCGTGTAATTTCAGGTGGTTTGCTCAGGCGACTTCTTTTTTCGCGTTGTGATTCTGACCAAGAAGTAATACAAACTCATTTTAAAAAATTAAAATTAATTAAAGAATGTAAGAACTAAATAAACGGAGAGAACATTAACTAAAATAGAACGATTAAAAAAGTTTTTACAAAACCATTTGTAATAAATATTTTAAGCGCGTTTCATTGTGAAACTCAAATGTACAAAAAAAACGTACGCTTTACCTTATTTCTAAACATCATAACGTATCACTTGGTTTCCATGTCTACTTCCGAGAATATAAAAGAATTTTAAGCAACGTAATAGTTCAGGCAAAAATAATGAAAAATGATGAAGATATTTAGAAAGCTAAAAATAAAGCAATGTGGAATATCAGAAAAAAATATTTCGTAGAGAATGTTGCTTTAGATGATAATGAAAGAGAAACAAGTAATCCAGAAAAAGTTCAAATCTCTTCAACCAATTTTTTCTAGAACTGCAGTTGATCTCACGAAGTAACTAAAACCACAAATTTCAACATCATATGCTTCTCAAAAAAAGTGGGTACAATGTTTTTTCCGAAACTTCTTCCAACAAAATGCTCAGAATAGTAAACTAAAAAATAAATATTCATCTGATTTAGATGGATTGTTTATTAAAGCGTGTGCATGTACACGTGTACATATGTGCACGTGTACACCAATTAACTCATATTTTCAATGCTTCCTTGTGCACAGGAATATTTCCAGATATTTTCAAAACATCTAAAATTAAGCGTCGTTTTAGAAAAGGGAACAAAAATGAAATTCAAAATTACCGGCAAATTTCTCTTACGTCAGTTTTCTCAAATAATTGGAAAGATTCTTCTATACGCAAATGGAAACTTTTCTCAAGAAAAACGAAGCGTTTTCAGACACAACATGGTTTTAGAAAATCAAAATCCACGGAAACTGCCTTTTTTCTTTTCTGCTTCATCAATGGATCAAAAAGGAGTATCCTTTAGGATTTTTTAGATCTTTCGAAAGCTTTTGACGTTATTAACATCTTGCTCTCGAAATTACCTTCATATGAAATTCGTGGTATTGCCCTAGATTGGATAACATCGTAGCTTAAACATCGATCTCAAAGAGTAGAAATACCATACTGGCACAAAAGGACATGATTTACTTATCTTTCCAATTCTTTGCCAATTGAACATGGGGTCCCACAAGGTTTGATTTTAGGTCCTATTCTCTTTCTGTTGTACGTAAATAATATACCCGCATCTATTAAAAATGGAAGAACAGTTCTGTTTGCCGATGACACGAATGTTCTTTGCAAAAACGAAACAATAAATAGTACAATTTCAGAAGTTTTGAATTGGTTTTGCAATGCAATAATCAATGCAATTTGCGTTTCAAATCGGCAATCGTATCCTCCACTGAAAATAAACAATATGCAATTAGCTGATGTTAAGGTCAAATGCAAAGCAAATGTCTAGGTCTCTCAATTTAGTCAAAACGCAAATGGAATGAACATATAACAGAATTAATCACTAAATCTCGCTCATGTTACGCATTCAGAATTCTTTCATATTCTGTCAGCCTTCATGCAGCTCGTTGCGTGTATTTTGCAAATGTACATTCTCGCCCGCGTAATATTCTGGGGAAACTCATCCTTCAGTGCCCGTACATTTAGATTGCAAAAGAAAATTATCCGAATAATGAAAAAATGCCATCTACGTGATCCCTGCTTGAGCTTGGAATCTTACCAATGCCATGCCTATTTATTTACGAATCTGTAGTATTTGTCAAAACTTACTTACTTAACGGTGGGAACATATTTTCATGTAATACTGATAATCATAATTACAACATACGATGTAGAAATCATGTTCATCAAGGGTCAGTATCAACAGCTCACTACAAGTAATCCACATATAATACATGTACGTTAGTTTACAATGTATTGCCAGATGAAATTAAAAAATTAAAATCAGTACACAAATTTAAGTTAGAAGTAAAATCTTTTCTGCTGCATAACTATTTCTATACAATTAGAAACTATGCTGATTCAAAAAGAAAAATAAAGTTTACTTTCACAAAATAATGATATAGTATAATGAATTAGTTTACATTTGCATTTAATATTTTTTTAAAGACTTAATATGCGTGTAACAAGTAATGTACTTCAGCTTCTGGGTCAATGACCCTCATCTCCATCGAGTTTTCGTCCAGTTTCCCTGATCCATATAGCAAATACTGATATGGCCCCTTGATTTGTTTCTGGATGTAAATGTAGCTTCACTATGCGCACGTTTTGTTCAGCTCTCCTTTAGCTTGTAGTAGTAGTAGAGCTTATGGCAAGTTTCTATTTTGTTAGCAATATAGAAAAATCAAATCTGCAGTTAGTTTACAGTTACAAATAAGTTTTCTATAACTCGGAAACGAAAATATCTAGTTTTTGAAATGTTAATCTCTCATTTTTTAAATTGATTATTGTTATTATTTACATCTTTCAAGTATTAATAGTTAAATTGTTGGGAATGAAACTCAAGAAAGCGTGTGCAGATGATTTTCTCTCCCATACGTCACATAGAATTTTTTATTGTTTTTGACTAAGTAAATAAATAAAAAATAAATGATCACTCAAATGACAGTGTTATTCAGTTGTAAGCACACCTTCGTAGATAAACAGAATAATATTTAATTTACAATTAAACGGCAAAAAAATTTGTGGACTGTCCACCGCATGTTTTATTAATATTTTTCCCTTTAATAATATTTCATCAGACACCATTGTTTATAAAAAATCCTA
>CAXIVR010000005.1:96085946-96100533 GCA_964035755.1 Teleogryllus oceanicus | reverse complement strand
ATAATAATGTAAGAAACCCAATAAAATTTACACATGAGAGACGAGTTAAAAAAGTCATTTTGAATTTTGAAAAAAAAAAAGAATACTGCAATATGGCGTTTATGTAATCGAATAGGTGCAATTGGTACTACCTACCAAAAATTGAAAGAAGCATTTGTACTTTGAGCGAGTTGATTGCAGCAGGAAGGAGGCAAGATTCTCAGTGCCAGTCCTCACCACGGAAAAAGAAAACTCTACTGAGAAAGTCTGTGCCATTCTGTAGCACCTCTAGTTTGTTCTGTCATCTGTTTGATGTAGGACTGGGATGTAATTCTCATCAGTATCACACTTTCAAGGTTTTGTGTGAATGGCTCGTATAAACTGCCGAATACTATCATCTTTTCTTAATGTGGAGATATGCACCTAGGAAGTCTCTTCGCTGTCACCTTGCTGGTGAAACTACATCAACAGAAATTATGTGGTAGCACGAGCTGCAGCATTCAAGCTGCGTAAATTACATCTCACACCATTATGATAGATGCTGGAAATTTTTACCTTTCACTTGTTTCCCAGTGATCTGGTTCCTACCAACATAAATGTGATGTTTAATGGAAGCCCCTAATTCGGCTCATGTGAGAGTTGGGGTTAGAAAGCTTTAAAACATGACAATTTGTAAAGTTTCGAATGTAATTCTACATTTTAAAGGCAAAATATTACTGGTGCTACAACAATGTTTATAAATGTAAAATAATCACTAGAAATAAATGCACAGAACTATTACTGTCATTTTCAAAGTATATTTAAAGCCAAGGTGATTTAAGAGGAGAAAATGTTCTTTTACAGACTAGTAGTAAAAAAATCTGAAAAATATTCACAACAATTTGTATTTTGAGAGAAACTTTTGACATTATCTTTGAGCAGCTCCAGAGTTCTAATACACCGTAAAAATATTCTGTTATTTTTTCAAAATGTTTTTGACTTGAATTGGCGCTGAAAAGTATTAACAAAATGTTTTTCGGAAGTATAAATTATTTTCTTATTTTTATATTTTTCAATAAGATAAAATAATGTTTGTGAAAAATAAATTTAAAACACTTTCCTAGAGGGCTGGATAGTGGATGGGGGTAATAAATCTTTCAAAATATTTTTAACGTTAGAATTAATGTACATAGTCATTTGATAAGGTGTAGAGAGTACAATATTGTCATTTGATTTAGGAACATTTTCAATCTTATCAGGGTACCCATTATCAGATAAGATCCTAGATTATAGTATATTGGGAAAGTATGTGCTCTTTGTCATCTAATTTTTTCCTTAAATGGTTCTTATACTTTCCCGTCTTACTACATAGGTAGTAAAGAGAAAGTGATTGTATCGCTGCGGAGAAATCGGCGATTTTCATCAGAAAAACTCGTATTGTGGGACTTGTATCGAAAAAGTGGTAAATCTTCTCTATAGAGCAAATTACTTTTTCTAACATTGAAAGAGAATCCAGTTTTATGGGAAATTGAAATCGAAAATCGATTGACGGCAAAATGTCTGCCTGTTTTCCGTCCAAGCTCCTTAACAGTTCAGACGGTTTTCCAAAATCGATATTTCTGATTGATGAGAACACCCAACGCCGTCTGAGTTGAAAAGATATTTTGATTTTATTGTACTTACATAAAGCTTCAAATATATTTTTAAAATTTTCTAAATATGACATTAAACTTTTAAAAAAACTTTTTTGAATACGAAAAAACTTAAAACGCTACAAATTTTTTCTTAAAATTTTTCCCCTCATAAGAAGATAATAGTAAAATGGCAGTGGATTGCGAAACTGTATTTGGAAATTGCAAAAATTAATATTGTAAACAAGTTGATGGTAGATATTGTATTTTTAAAAGAAATCTCACAATTTTTAGAATTTAAAATAAATTTGAAAAATTTATTTGAAAACTAATTTTTTTCTAGAAACCAGAATTTTTGCTTGAAAAGGGAATTCAGTTTATAAGACACTTTCAGAAAATTTTTTCTTTAAATATTTCAAGAATAGAGCAAATGACTGTTAAAATTGGTGTTTAATTATCGTAGAATTCTGAATTCTCGAAAGTTGCAACCGTTTGAAATAATGCGAGAAAGTGGTGCTGTTTGTGCACCAAATTTAAATCAAAGGTAACGATCAAATTTCCACTCTGCAGTCAACCCTGGGTCAGTTGGAAGTAGTGGCTGAGTAATTGCCGTGCAGGCGAGGCGCGGTGGAGGGGCGGGCTTCGCAGGCCAGGCCTCGCTTCCGGCGGAAGCTGTGGTTGCGCCCCCTCGCGACGCGCCGGAAGGGCAGGGGGACGTTTTCCCCGCCCCCCCCCCCCCGGCCCCCCCCCCGATGGCCCAAAACCCGCCCCCGCCCGCCGCGCTGGGGGAAACCGCCCCCCCGGCGCGGTTCCCCCCCCCGCCCCGCCCGTCCCCCATGCCCCCCCCGTCCTGCGACCCTGGCCCGCCCCGACCCGCCCCCCTTTAGGGAAATCCTCTCCCCTCCCGCCCGCCCCCCCCCCCAGGCCCCCCCCCCAACCCTTGCTATTCGCGCCGCATTTCCCGCCGCGCGCGTCTCCCCTAACTCTTGGCCCCGTGCACACGTGGGATGCGGCGGTTCGTACCCTGGCAAATGTCCTTCAGGGGTTTTTCTAAAAGCACCCTTTTTTTTTGGGGAAAACCAAAACATCAAACAAATATAGGTTACGTATTTTGTATTTCTTTAAAAAATAAAGAAAGATGAAAAAATCTTCGTTGTAGTACACAGTAAAAATATTTACTAGTAATTTTGTTTTGAATAACATCAAAAACATTTAAAGTTCTTTGTAAATTTTCAATTTAAACTTCTTTTAAATTCCCAAAATTTTTAAAAAAGAGTTTATCTTTAGGAAAAAAAACTTTTAGTTGATTTTTTTATTTTTTTGATACTATATTTTAAAAATCCAAAAAGTGTTTCATTGGGGTTTTTTTTCAAATTATTAAACTCACCCTTAATTCTCCTGCCCTCACTTTAATGGTTTTCTTTTTTTCTTTTTTCAATTTAAGCCCGGGGGGCTGGAAAAAATTGAATCGCGCATGTTTAGTTCGTCGTTGTTTTCACTAGTGGGAAGTAGACGTAGGTTCCTATGGGGATTAGTGTTTTCTGCCGGGTTTATTTTATTAATTAAATAATTTTTTAATTTATATTCAATTAGCTTATAAAACCGATATTAACGTCAGGCATACATTCCCCAAACTTTTCCCTCCTCGTTTCTGGGCTTTTTCGCCTTTGGTTTTTTCTTTTATGATTTACACAAACTTTTTTTGCGGATTTTAAACAGATCACCCCCCCTAAATCGCAATTTCTGCGCCAAAATTGATGCGTGGGGCGAGCAAATTTAATAATCTGATGTACTATACCCTTTAAGTACCTTTAGAAATGTTTATTTTTCAAAAATTTTTGGGGTTAAAATCTTTTATTTCAAATTTTGAAAAAAGAGAAGGCAGAGAAATAGAAAAATTAATTTATATGTATAAAAAAAAATTTTTTTTATAGGGTTTTTTCACTTAAATTATTTCTGATATAAGTTATATACCATTGATGTTGTTAGTATCAGAAATTTATCAAATGCAATACTACAGCAAATTATAAACATCAAAGAAAGCGATTAATTCTTCTGCTTAACGAACCTCTTTGCTTCATTGAAAGATGTCTGTGATGAAGAATTCAATGTCCTTGGTTATTTATTCGTGGAACCTGTTACTTGCGTTTGTACGAGTAATGGTACCATTTCCCTTTGAGTTCCATTTTAGGCAAAGGTACTTTGAAACATGAATTTGTCATAACTAGTTTATTCAGATCAGAAATTTATAACCTCGTGTTGAATTTAGTTTCGTTCATTTGTTTGCAGAGTTATGTTGTATTTGCAGGATTGCAAGGGTAATATAAACGTCAATGTTTAAAACCCTTTTCTTTCACCAAATAATAAATAACGAACAACATCACAAATATGTACAATGCTTCAAGGCCTTGCCTTGCGAGCCTATCGCGCGGGCGATAGAGTTTGGGTGATAGTGGCGCAGTGGCCTCTAGTCCCCGAAGTACCGCGCGGCGGTGACGCCGCATTGAAGGGTAGCGAGGGGCGGGGGCCCTCCGAGGTCGGCGTTGATCGCCTGGCTGATACGCCACGACTTGTGACGCTGCAGCGTCGGCGGCAGCCGTGGGTCACGTTGGCGCGCAACCGGTTACGCCTCCATGGGCGTAGCGAGGCGGCAGTAGCCCCGAGGTCGGTGCAGGTCGCCCGGCGGATCGTCACGGCAGGTGACGGTAGCAAGCGCCAGGGCAGCCTGCGTCCTCGTGTAGCGGTGCAGAACGCCTCGATAAGGCGTATAGCAGGGCGGCAGTAGCCCCAGGTGGGTGCTGATCGCCGGCGGATACGTCGCCTGTGACTGTAGCAAGCGCCGGGCAGCCTGATCCCCTTTGTAGTGCGCCGCAGTTCGCCTCCATAGGGCGTAGCAAGTGCGGCGGTGGTACTTATGCTGCGGTAACTGAACGGGAGCGCCCTGCTCCCGGCCAAGCCTTATACCTCCGCCTGGTAAAGGGAGAGGGAGGGCTGCGCCCCCAGCGGTGCGGCGGAGCAACTCCGTCTCGTTCTCTGATTGGGGATCTACATTCCCCGTTTTATTGTGGGCTATGGGTGCCACGATGACGGCGCGACCTCCGCAGCGGGCTGGACCTGGTGACGCGTCTCGGCTGCTGGGTTCCGAATGACTCCGCCTCTGGTCGCACCCTCCTGGATTGTCATCTGCTGGTGTTGCCGGCCGGCCGCTGGCTCGTGTGTGATGACTGGTTCCGTCATCCGCAGTCACCGGCTGAAAATTAGAATGCATATTACCCCTATGTTGTGTCTCATCTATTTTGCATGTTCCACCTTTTTATCTGGTTCTCATGTTTTCCCTGATGATACCGTTTTCTGTTGCCAGATACATTCTATATCCTATAGTTTCGTGGATCACTGCGGGGATCCTTTTTGATAGGATTTAAACAGAACATGGACTTTATTCTGACTTTGAATTTTTTTCCCCTACTTGCTTCGGGCGTTTGACGGTACTAATAGTGCCAATAATGTCCTCGCTGCTGATAGTCGTTCGGGATTTTTCTCTTCTTTTCCCTGCGGGTTGCTTATATGTCACTAATAGGCTGTTGTGGTGCTTTATCTTTCAACTCCTTCGCCATTCTTTAATCATGGTTGTTTTAAATGTTCGTACAAATCTCCCCGCTCCGTTTGACTGTGGGTGGAATGGGGCAGTCCTAGGTGTTGAATGCCTTTTCTATAAAATTTCTCAAATTTTGATGTGTTGTGGCTATCCGATATCAACAATTGCGGTAAGCCTTCATTACCACTTCTTCATTTGAATTATTGCTTTGTTGTTGCGGTACGCGTCTCACACATATGGATACTGTGAAAAATGCATCCGAACTACTAACCCATCGACCCATAGAACGGCCCCCATAATCAATATGTACTCGCTCCCATGGTTTCTCAGCTGGAGCTGAAAAGTGTGGCGGACTTGCCTGTTCTGTCTCATATTTACAATTACTATCAAATTTTCTATATCTTTGACATCCGCCAATAAAATATCTTCTAGCACTTTTTGTTCTGTAATGCCCCAATGCCCAACATGCAATAATTTTCACTTCTTCTTCAGCTCTTTGGGAATTAGCTCTCGTTATCTTCACAATTATATATTATACCCTCTTGCATTGATAACTCGTTTCTCTTTAAAAAAAATTGATTTAAGTTTTGGTGAACTAGTTTATTTTTCCGTTGAACCTTACTCAAATAACCCTTACTTGTTTTGAGGCGGTCTTCCCGTGTTACCTGCGCTACCTTTTGCGTCCACCCAGCCGTAACAGGGCGCCCCATCCTCGAATCTATGTAGCGCAGGCTTTTTCCCGATTTGTCGAATGACTCGTCTGGCCCGCCAGGCAACCTCGATACGCGTCTGCTTGCCGTGCTGTGAGTTGACCTATAAACAATCTCAAAATCATAATCAGAGGGGAAAATTGCCCATCTTTTAATTTTTCTTCTCCTTCTCCCCGAAATACCTTTTCTTGGATTGAACAATGACGTAAGTGTTTATGATCTGTAATGAGCGTAAATTTCCCCCATACAGAAATTTATTAAATTTCTTCACCCATAAATTTTGCTAGTGCTTCTTTTTGAAATTTGTCCATAATTTCTCTGTCGTCGTTTTAAAGTTTCGATGAAATGCAATTGGTACTTAATGCCTTCTGGGTCGTTGATTACAGCGCCAATACCATTTTTTGATGCGTCAGCCGCGAAATGGTTGACCTGGGCGTAGTGCGTCAATCTTGTTCTTTAATCAGTTCTTGTTTCAGATGCTGAAATGCATTTTCACACTTTTTCGACCATATGAACTTCCCTTCTTCTTCTGTAACTGGTTTAGTGGTGCCGATATCATTTTCTCTATTCTTAATAAACTTGGAAAAATAACAACCTTACCTAAGAATAGCTAAGTTGTTTCAAATCTTGAGTGCTGGCATTCTTTAAATTTTTCAATATTTTCCTTTGTTGGTCGAAATTTATGTTTGTCCACTACGTGCCTAAATAGTTTTTAGAAGTCTTAAACAATTCACATTTCTCCCAATTACATTTGAGTCCATTGTCTTTAACAATTGAACAGTCCGAAATTCTGCATGTTTTCCTCCGTTTTTCCTGTAAAAATAATATCATCCAGAAGTTAGCATTTGGTACTTTCTCCGTAATTTGTTGCAGAAAACCCTTTGAAATATCGCGGGCAGACTCGATGCTAAAACCTTTGAAACTGATACAACCATCATTGTATTAATTACCATCATTTTTTTCGATTCTTCATCTAGCTCTAACTGCAAATAACTTCCGATAAATCTATTCTAACACTCACCTTAAATTTTGCAAATATTTCTTCTATTTGCATGGATAGTGTCTATTAACATTTGTGGATTTAACGTAACTTAAAATCTCCACACAACCTTAGTTTACCGTTTGTTTTTTTTTAATTACCACTGGGTGGCCTCTGCATTATCAACTGGTTTGAGCCTCTCTTTACCCATCGTTCAATTCTTGTTTTACTTGCTCTCAAATTGAAGCACGTCTTGCTAAAAATTTTGGTTGAAATTTTCTTTCATCGTTATTGAGCTTTATATTTGTCAATGACCTAAGCCTTCGAAAACACTTGGAAAACTCTTTTACATATTTTCTTCATTTCTGCACTTTTACTTTTTGTCGACTGACCATAATTATCTTCTATCGTGAAACCAAATGTTCCCTTCCTTCCCTTCCCAATATATTTTGTACATCATATCGGTTCACAAAAAAAAACGTAACTTTCATTGTATTCCTTTATATCTTGCAGTCACTTCTAAATTGACTTTTTCTGGGATGTTTATTCCTTGATATGATTTTAACTTCTTTACTGCTGAACATCTCAGTGCACCTAACTTTTGATATGTTGTTAGATTTATTAATTTGCTGTAGCACCTGTATCGATCTGAACTCCATATTTTTTCCCACATTTCCCAAATTCACTCTTATCTTTTTTCCCTTTTGATGAATTCAAAATCATATTCACCGTCTGATTTGATCTACTTCCATTTCTTTCAGACTGCTTGGTGCCTTTTCCTCTTTGGGTTTCCTGTTTCTGCCCCCATTTGTTTCTTTCAGACAAACACTTTGTATGTGCGATCTTTTGCAGAATCTATTTTGCCTCTTTAAACCAACACTGACTTGTTTATGGGTTCTTTCACAACCTGGGCATGATTTTAATTTTCTTCTGCTCGTTCTTTCTCCTTTGTGACTTTGCTCACTTCTTCCCGTTGTCTTCATCTGCTTTAGATTTTCAGACATTTCGTGTGTTTAGCAATCTTCATCACTTCTTCCAGTGTTGGTTCTTCTTTCCGTATTGCATCTATACCACTTGATTTATCGGGTATTACTATAACCATATCTCTAATCATATTATTTGCATATGACTCTGCACAGTTACTTTTTGCATTTAAATTTTCATGATTTTCCTTAAACCTTTCAAACTCTACCACCCATTCCCATGTGTTTGACCTGGGTTTTTAATTTCGTTTGAAAAACTTATATCTTGAGGTCCCTTTTTATTCTCTCTTCAAAGTGATCTAGCTAATTTCAATTGACTGGATGTTAATTTCTTGGATCTTCTAGCATATTTTCTTTATCAATTTAAGTTTCTTCTCCCCCAAAGCCAAAAAAGTCCCGCTGCTGTGCTTCGTTTGTCACAATGTGGCCAAATGCTGCTCAACGTTCTATATAAACTGTCCAGTCACTCCCATCTTTACTATATGGAAATACGGAATCTGCTGGACTTGTTGTTTTTCTGCATCTCCCAAATTTTTTCATTAACATTCTCTTTTCTGATTTGTTTTAAATCGCGATCACTGCGTTATTTGCTCCATTGTTCTTCCCTGTCTTTTCTTATATCCTCGTCCCCAAAGTTGTATTTGCAGGATTGCAAGGTAATATAACATCAATGTTTTATAACCATTTACTTCACCAAATAATAAATACAGAACAAATCACAAATATGTCAATGCTTCTTTAAAGGCCTTCTTGCCTTGCCGAGCCTTTGCCTGCAGGGCGATAAGGTTTTAGGTGATAGTGGCCAGTAGCCTCTAGTCTCGAAGTACGCGCGCGGTGACGCCCCGATTAGAAGGGAGCGGGGGCGGCGGGCCACCAGGTCGGCGTTGATCGCCTGCTGATCGCCACGACTTGTGACGCTGCGCGTCGGCGGCGCCGTGAGTCACGTTTGGGGCGCAGCCGGTTCGCCTCCGGGGCGTATGCGAGGGGCGGAGCCCCGAGGTCGGTGCGGTCGCCCGGCGGATCGTCACGGCAGGTGACGGTAGCAAGCGCCAGGGCGGCCTGCGGTCCTCGTGTGCGCGCTGCAGAATACGCCTCGATAAGGCGTATAGCGAGGCGGCAGTAGCCCCGGGTGAGTGCTGATCGCCCGGCGGATACGTCACGGCCTGTGACTGTGGGGAGGCCGGGGGAGCCTGAGTCTCCTTGTATGCGCGCAGGTACGCCTCCATGGGCGTGAGCAAGTGCGGCGGTGGTAGCTTATGCTAAGCGGTAACTGAACAGGAGGCCTGCCCGGCCAGCCTTATACCTCCCGCCTGGTGAAGGGAGAGGGAGGCTCGCCCTCCACTAGCGGTGCGACGGAGCGACTCCGTCTCGTTCTCTGATTGGGGATACCACGTTAACATGTTGCAAACCTTTCCATCGTGTCATTCTTGTCTATGTGGCAATAACTCAAGAACCTTTTCCTTGTTCAGGCATTCCAGGATATTGAGTTGCATTTATAGTAATAATAATAATAATAATAATAATATAATAATAATAATAATTATTATTATTATTGTTGTTGTTTTGTTGTAAGTAAAATATACTTCTGAAATTATTTTCCAAATTTTAGCAAAACATGTAGAGGATGAAAGTTCAATTGAGAGGTGGTAGAGACGATTTCATTTCAAACGCCGTCCGATAATTTGATCGAAGAAAATGGGGACTAGTCGGAGAAGAGCAGAAGCTCTTGGAATCGTGTAGCTCCTGAGGGTTCTGGCGCGAGTCGTAGGCAGTATCGGCGACACCATTTTCAATCCTTCCATCTCTGTGAAACCAACTGTATCTCTTTGCGCCAGGAATTGAATTGTTCGGTGAATTAAAGGTGGTGTTGAGAGTTCTCAATTGTAGCTTTGTCGATCGGAATTTCTTGGCTCGTTCGTATTACCGTCTGACTAGTGAAGAATCTAGTGACAGCTGCTCTTTCGGAGGGTTTCCTTGGTGTTTATGATCGATAATGAATGCCGTCATGCCGGAGAAGTACTACGCGCAATTTCTTGATATTCCACAGCGTGGGGTGCTGGAAGAGGAGGGTTCTGCTACGTCACAGCTTGAAGGCGTACCAACTGTAGGCATAGAACTTAACGCGCCAAAGCGTCCTACGAGAAATGCGACAATTGTTTTGAAAGTGGAGGCGGTTGTTGCCAGCATTGTAAATGATACGTGCCGTTCAGAGTCGAACCTAAGTGATCTCAACGTGCATCTTTTCAGCGCTGGTGATGACTAGGAGCTCGTGTATCAAGAAAACTTGCGCGAGCAATACTTGAACAAACGGACCATGCACCGCGCACGATCTTTTCTTCCTCATTGTTCTCTACTCTCCCCCCCCACACACAAACATGCACTACACTACCACACGTATCTGGAGACTAGTCGGGAACTTAGAGCTTAACCTGTCCGGGGCGGTGCCCTGCAACGAATTCTTGGTGAGAGGAAACCGAAGCATACGTGAGTCGTGACCGGATATCGTGTCCCAGCGGAGATGAACATTGTCCTCTCGATATGTAACATGTACTACACTTACAAGAAAGTTTTGACGTGCCCGAAACATTAAATAAGCAATCAATCAAAAGAAAGACTCGACCAGTACTGCAAGGACCTGGATGCCACGCCAGACCCACCGTGCCATCCGAGAGACAGAAGAGAACGCCTTCCGGTCAAGAAAGCATTGTCACGTTTGAAATACACTACTCGCAGTTCTTCCTGTGAAGTAACGCTCGCGATGAGTGTGGTCGCCGTCTCCAGGAGGGCGCGAGCAGGGAAAGCGTGGGATGCGCCGACGCGAAGGCAGTTTGCCAAGCGCCCCCAAGCGGCGTCACGCGGACGCAGGCGCCGTTGCGACTCGCCCCCTCTCCGCCCTCCCCCACTCCTCGCGGAGCCGCAAACGCCGGCCCAGCGGTCTACCCCCCGCCAAAGCGAGGTGACGCACCCACGAGGTGCGCTGCGCCTAAACCAATACTTCAACCAACGACGTACGAGGCATTCAGGGAAATAGACGTAGCGGATAGCAACTTTATATGTCGCATTGTATTATTGCTGTACTTCATACTACTGTTGAAATTATTTTATTACTTTTTAAAATATATTTATTTCATTGCAATATCACAATAATATTTTATTTTATCCTCAAGCAATGCAGTTTGGGTAATTCCTTCTACCCTTACACTCACGTCCAGAGTTTTAAATGACCCAATAGACACCTTCTGGTTATTTATAATGACAAAGCGTTAATAATAAACTAGAATGCTCAGGCGTTATCTGTTTATTATTCATTGCGTTCATAGCTTTTATTTGTATATGAATTTATCTGCGTAAATAAGATTGGACAGATAATTTACGCAGATACTTATTTGCACTGTGGTAGATTTGAGCCTCCACCCGGATTGTAGAGTTGAGGTATTTTACAAGGCGTTGCCATTGCACGTGTAATTCATGCTCCGCCCGTCACTCATGTACGAGTATTCCGCGTAGTTCTTTGTTTGTTGCAGGATATGAGTAAAGCACTTAATAATTTTGCTCGTCACCCACTGAATCACACGACGGTCTTTATCAACTATTCCGTATCTGTCTAGCGTTCCCGCCCGCGCTATGAGTGTCGCCAAAATAGAGCTGATAATCAATTTCGCAGCTCTCAACCGGAAAGACTTCGAGGAATCCTGCTACTGAAGATCAAACTTTGCTCAAGTTCCGGGTTCCGAAAACGAAGGAAATGAACCAAAGAGAAGCGTGATAAAACGTTTTTAGAGTTGAGGTCGTTCGTCGAGTGTCACTCCTACGCTTGACTAAAATTGTGGGAAAATAGATCCCAATTGTTGCTTTTAAAAGAGTTAGGATTTATGTTTGTTTGTTCAATAATTGCAAATTGACACTTTGTTGTAGTTTTCAATTAAATATTTTGAAGAAATTTAAACTCCATATTTAAACACATATATCATGCATGTATTTTCATGTACTAAGAAGATAAATTTCTACATATGTAAATATCCTTTTCATCTGCTGCATATTTGTTGGATTCAAGTCACTATTATGGGTTAACGATTTAAAATTCATTTTAACAAGACTTCAGTTAAATTTACTACGGTTGTCGTTCAACAAATGAGGATTATTTATTTGCAATACTTGGATGATTCTTGAATAGTCGGACGTGATTCTAATCGTGATCGGAAATGATGCTTTACATGTCTCAAAACATTATACTCAATTTTCAGATAGATGGAACATTTATAATAAAGTTTTGTATTCTTCAACTTCGGAAACAGGCACTATGATCAAAGATTCAAATTCACTTCTAAAAATAGTACAGATTATTCCAATTATTTAAGTACGTGTCTCAAGAAGTGAAGATATTTGGGAAGGGGGAGGGCAGAAGTCTTTCACCTTGCACCTTTACACCTATATCATAAGTCTTTCATCTACATTCTGAATAGCGTGAAAGCTATTTAAAACTTTGTTTTAATTAATTTGCACATGTTCTTTCAAATTTTAGATAATTAATTATATTTTATATTTGATAATTTTATTCACAAATGTTGTCATTTTGTTATGCTTTGTTATATCAAATATTAACTTGGAATATTAAATCTATTCACTGATTTGTGTTCAAAAATAGACATAAAAGCGTAGTTACAGAAAAACTTACAGTACGTATCTGCACATTTAAGTCATATTTTTATATTACATATAAAATGCAGTCTTATGACATTTATTCAATAAGTTTCTGCTCTGAAATAATGAATTGAATTGAACAATAGACGTTTGACACATTTCCCTTTCATTTAAAACGATTAAACAATGAAAATTTTCCTTACGTATACATTTAAGAATATTGAGTTACGATTTTCTCAATATATCTCCAAAAAAACTACCTAATATTCTTTAATATAGGAGGAGACCATTGTACCTTCCTTATTTAAGAGCAGACTTTTTCGTAGAAAGAACAGTAAAACAATGTTGAAAGACGAGACAGGAGGTGTAAAGAACTAAATGCAAATAATTACTCTATCATATAATGTATTAATGAATAATAATTTATAATAAAAATGGTTAAAAAGCTCAAGATTTGTTTGGGAAAATTGATGTAGAAGTAGTTGAAACTCCTGCCATTCAAAACTGTAGTGCAAGACTTTGCCTTTGGAGCTTGAGGCTACTCATATTTGGCGCAAAGCATCCCAAAAACACTGGAGCTATTCCAAAGAGCCAGTCGCAAATTTTATTTTATTTTAACTGTAACACCAGTTCATAGGCACAGAAGAAACTAGTGGAATGCCAGGTATATCAAAACGTTTCATTCCTTAGTGTTATTACCTAACAACTTTCTCAAATATTTTAAAACTGCATGGCATCATTTAAAGATGAGGGGCACATTGCATTGAAAAAGGAATCTGTCTTTAGGTCTACGTCAAATTCGAAAAATATTTCAACTTTTGCAATTTCAGTTTAAAGGATTTAATGAAGCTAGGAAGTATGCCGCATTTTATAAATGCTCTACCTTATTCTTACAAAATATTAAAGAAAATATTTTGTCATTTTACATAACATTTTCAAAATATTACAAAGTATTCATGTAGAATTTTCACAAAATTAAAATTCTTTAATTTCTTCAGAACAGTACAACTACATTACGTTTGACGTGTTTATCAAATTACATTTATGTAATTTTGAAAAAATCAAATGAATACAGAACTAATGATGCTACAGAATGGCACGGATTTTTCGCATTAAATTCTTTTCTTTGGTCTAGGTTAGATATTCGGACTTGCTACATACTCTTGCCAGATGCCATCCATCGCTGTCCCAGAACATTTTTTTACATTTTCTCAATTTTTCAGTATCCTAATAGTAGAACCGAAATATTACTTTAAGAATATTAAAGGATAGTAAACCTCATCCTAAATGACAATTTTCATTGAAACAATTAGAGCAGTTTTAGAAAATGGCGTTTACGCGTTACTGTAATTGCAAAATTTGAGCTCTTTTTCAAGAAAATTCTTGAGTTTTCGAAAACTTCATTAGACGTCATTTGGAAGCACATTAACTAACTAAAGCAATAGTGTTTATAAATATCTGAATATGTGCATAGAGATATGCGTTAGAGATATTTAAAAAATACAATTTTGTAATTTTGAAAAAACGAAAGAATATCCAAAATAAACTCTATATCATATTAAACATGCAATCCGTTGGAAAAGTTTGAAGAAAAATTGAGTCGTTTTTTAAAATGGCGTTTAAAACTTTCTGAAATCAGAATTTAGCCCATTTTTGCAGAAAACTGTTGAGTATTTGTAAAACTTTATACAACATTTATTAAAGAATAATTCCTAAACAGTAATCATAATGACTTCTGGGAAATAGTACATGTAGAACTTTTTATTTCATACTAAGTCACATTTCTTAGTTTATTGCACGACTCTACGATATCGAGCTCACGATATATTCATGAATGCAAATAAACATTCCAATCATCACAGATCTCTGACCCAGTGCTGTGTTGTCAGTGGTGGCCATGCTTTGAAAACAACTCAAATCGGCCGAAAATATGTGCCTGTAACGAATTAGAATAATATACCATATAGAGTAGCCGACCCTATTGTTCTCATCTTGGTGGACGTTGCCGAACTAGGACCGCCATGTTTTTGCAGTCAATACTGTGTCAAAAGACACCCGATTTGGTGAATTAAAAGTTTTTTATAAATCAC